>JARJUA010000342.1:0-82586 GCA_030787035.1 Aschersonia sp. MBC 877 | reverse complement strand
TCTCATGACACGATGCAGAGCTAACCCCCGTGTTCCAGGAACTGTACGAGCCCCTCTGGGACGATCTACACGAGGAGCTCGGCAAGACGGGCCTGCGCATCCGTGACATCTGGATCCCCGATGCAGCCTGGCAGGGCTACAGCGGCGTGCTCAACCAGCTGGGCGACGATCGTGCGTTCCCACGATCCCCCCGTCTCTCTCCCTCCCATAAGCTAACCCCCCCCCAAAGCAAGCTGGTTCGACCACGCCCGCGACATCACGCACATGATCAACACCTTCCGCCCGCCCCGTCCCATCCTCGCCATCGGCCACTCCTTTGGCGCCTGCGCCCTCACCCACGCCGCTCTGACGCATCCACGTCTCTTCCACGCCCTTGTGCTCCTCGAGCCCGTCATCGCCCCCTACCACACGTCGCCGTACCCCGGCCAATCCTTCGCCTCGGCCAGCCTCGCCCGTCGTGACATGTGGCCTTCACGCGCCGTCGCCGTCGCCAGCCTCGTCCGCTCCCCCCTCGTCCGGACATGGGATCCGCGCGTCCTCGACCGCTGGACCCAACATGCCCTTCGCGACACCGTCGATGGCGCAACCGTCCTCACCACGTCCAAACACCAGGAGGCATTCACCTTTCTCCGTCCCAGCTGGCCCGCCGTCTCCAACCCCTCCTGGATGCCTGAGATGACCATCCCTTCCACCGGCCCCCTGTGCACTTCCTACCCTTTCTACCGCCCCGAGCCGTCCCTGACTTTCATGTCCTTGCCTCACCTGCGCCCGGGCCTTCTCTTCCTCCTCGGCCGGCACAGCACCACGACCCTTCCCGACGACATCGCCGCGAGGCTCAACCTCACCGGGACGGGCCTGGGTGGCAGCGGGGGCCTCGCAGCCCGACGAGTCCATCAAGTCACGCACCCTGACCGCGGACACTTGCTGCCCATGGAGGATCCGGCTTTCTGTGCTCGTCAGGCCGCCGCCTTTGTCAAACAGGAGATGGACGTCTGGGCCGCCCAAGAGGGGGACTATGAGGCTTGGGCGAAGCAACCCAACGACGAAAAGGCCATGGTGTCGCCCACGTGGAAAAGACACCTCGGCGTCCAGGACAGACCAAGAGCCAAAATCTAGTCACATCGGGTTACCAGCCAGCATGTAACCATCTCCGCATCACATCGGCCCCGTGTCTTCATCCTCAAGGCCGACCCAAGTCGGCTCATCACAATCACAGTGGCACAAAGCCTCGCTGTCATCAGGTCAATTGATGTATGAGCTATTCAAGTACTTATATAATCCCGCTGTGGCCTTGCTGCGCTGCCTTCTCCCGTCTCAGGCAAATTCAAAACCAATACACAATATTTCCTACATCGCTGTCTCCAGAACAACAGACTGGCTGCGCGGGGCCTCGTCCGTTCCGCCAGCGCCAGCGTAGCACCAGGCTATACCGAGGCAGTCTCCTCTTGACAGAGCCTGTCAATTTGCATCAAATATAGTACATGCTGTCCTTCAATTTCTCGTGGACCTGTACACTGGCAGCGGCAGCGGCAGATCCCGTTGCTGCAGATCCTGTCGCTGCAGACCCCGTCGCTGCAGACGATGAGACGCTGGCCGTGTCGGTGCCGTCGTACGCTGGCCGATGGGCGCGCGCCCGTTCACACACAATATCGGCATAATACGCTGGTGGGCAGATGCTCACGGCCTTGGTGGCGCGGCCAAAGAGGTAGCACAAGTCGTGCGTCAGCCTTTCCAACTCGTTTGCCGCATCTTTGCCAAACTTGCTCCGGAAAATCTCGTCGAGCAGCACCAGGTAGTGAGCCGGGCGCGCAGTGCCCTGAAGGGCAAAGTGCGGCGTCAGGAAAAAGTCCCAATAAGCTGCCATCGTGACGCCACGATCGACAACGGTGCCGGCCAAGATATTGCCCGACTTGGTCATTTGCTCCCCGTCCGTGGGATAGAAGCGCGTGTGGTGTCGCTTCACCGATACGACAAGCGTGATCTTGGGCGGCGGCTTCCTGTACTTTCTATATCGCTGCTGACAAGCCGTTCGGATGGAGGGCAGTTCCTCCTCGACCACCTTAGAGAACTGGCCTTCCGAGACACCATCCCGATATATTACAATATTTTCGGGAAGTAGTTGCTTGCCACTGGCCTTTTGCCACAGTTGCAGGCGGCTGTCGAATGCCTCGATGAGCTTGCCGGTGAGCATCTCCGTCCTTGACTTCTGCTCCCAGGTGAAAGCTGGCCATTGGCCCCAGTCCTTGTCGACAGAGGCGACGAGCCCGACAAGACTGGGCGGCTCCTGGTCCTTGGGGACGTTCATGTTTGTCGGGTGCGTGACGTCGTATCCGGCAATCATGGTCTTGCCTTCCGACATCAGCCTAGGCTCTTGAATGAGCTTGTGGTTGACGCCCCCCGCCTTCAGGTTAATTTTCAAGCCCACGTTGGCGAAGTACGCGGCATTATTCTTCCCCCCTTCAGGAACGAAGCTTGACTTCACGAGACAGTTCGTATGAATGCCATACTGACAGTCGCCTAAGCGCTTGATCTTGGCGTACAATGCGCCGCTATCCTTTTCACACAACACCACCATGATGTGTTGGATCAAGCTCTCCTTAGCACGAGCGAAGAATAAGTCCAGTTGATTTCCTGCACTTGCCTGCGCCTTTGTCATGTGATTTTCTGGGATCGCGATGGCTCTGGGTACAATAGGCACGCCCATCTCGGTCTGCATCCAGGTGGCAAATCTCGTCATGACATGCTCCGATATCGCGCCCGAAGCGCTCGGAGCGCCGTCGTTGGTCGTGATGGTGACATACGTCCACCTTTTTATCAAGGTGCCAGGCTTGACAAGCCTGGCTTGCGACATGTTCCACGCTCCGCTCGTAGTCCCCATCGTCGAGTCTCTTTTGCCTTCTCTGTCAAGGTATTTCAACATTGGTGCGTTGAGGCGTCTGGCTGGGACTACTGCAAGTTGCTTCTGGATGGAGATGCCAAACTTGTCCAGAAAAGCATTGTCATCATGCCCCAACACCCTGCGAGAGTCTTCGCATATAGACGAGGCATTTAAAAACGGAACTCGACAGGCAAACTTCAGCATTGCTGTGGTCTCCTCGCCTGTCAACTTCGTTTTGACGCTCTGACCTTCCAGGATTTGGACAAGTTCCGCCGGCACAAACTCCGGGTTCCCCTTGCTGCCCACATTCAGTACAGGCAGATCTTGGCAAGTGTAATTGTGCGCTTCTCAGCAATTAGTAATCTGGACAGATTTTGGCAGAGAGGGTTTGACGAACCAGTTTTGAAATAATCAAATACGGAAGTCGCGCGATTGGCACCTTTGGGGGTGAACGTGAGGTCTCTAGGCCCGGGAAATTCACAACCTGAAGCAATATCTACTCCGGGTGGTGTCTGATCATTTCCGTTTCCGCTTGGTCGCCTGAAGATGCTGTGCAAAATCCTATATTTCGTCGTCACGTTGCCGGCCTTGGTGGGAAACGTGATGCAGACACGCGTCCTGGGTAGACACCTGGAAAAGGCCTCAGCCCGCTTCGTCAGCCGGTCATCACCGCATCGGGCAGGATGAACGCCGCATCGGTTCATGAGGTCGGAGACATTGCCCGGGCGACTAAACACGCCATGTGTGACGTTTGCGTTCAGTAACAAGCGACCTGTTGCCAGCCGCGCCGACTGGAAGAAACCTCGTCTAGCCTCCAAGGGGCGGCCAGACTGCAACAACTCAATGCGCTCAACGTTGGTGATGGGGAAAAAGCGCGACCCGCCCAGCGCTACAATCTGGTCCAGGTTGGACTTTGCCGTATGACCAAGGATGACATCCAGAGCGTCGACGACCTCGGGAAACTTGGGGTAGATGGCTCTACCACCGTGATCACCATTCATGGACAAGACGAAGGACTGTATGTCGCCCATCCTTACCTCCGTCGGTGGTTTTATGGTGACCTTGATCTTGTCGGGGGATGACCCAGGATTCTCTGGCTCGACATCGAGGAAGATGGGATTCTCCGGCAGATCCAACGGTGCAGACGAAATGATCTGGCTTTTGAATTGTGAGGCGATGCCGACGTCCTTGTTCAGAGGACCGAGGACCGCGATCAACCCCTGGAATGCCAGATGCAGCTTCCGACCCCTGATGTCGCTGGCATCTTCCTCCTCGTCTTCATCTTCTTCGCCTTGAGGGCCTTTGCCTTTGCCTCGGTGGCTTTGGTCTTGGCCGGTTTTGGGAGCTGCATCTTTACATATCACCTCGTATCGATACACCTTGGGCGACTTGACGGTGAATGGGAAATAATTAGCCCACAAGTTGACTGCTGATCCCGCAGTGCCATAGGCTGGGCGGTAGGGGAAGGCATCGTGAGCAACATCCTTCGTCTTCAGGTCCATGGAGGTCAGTCGGGCCCCGATGGCATCGGCAGATGAAGTTTGTTGTGTCATGGCACTGTCCTCAAGCGTCGCAATAGCTGCGTCCGTCTGGGTCGTGTGCCCGGGTATGCTGGAATGCCGCCCATCAGACCACGACCGAGATGGGGCGTTGGGAGTGAAGAGATTACACACCTGAAGACTCTGTTGTTTGGTCCACCAGTTGCGGCTCCCCGATAGCCGGCTCGGGGGCCTCTACTTCTGCCTCCTCCTCCACCTCCTTGATAGTCTCTCTGGGAGCCGCCACCTCCTCCGCTGCCTCCCTGAGAGCCTCCTTGGTAGCCACCACCATCACCACCACTGCCTCCTTGATAGTCTCCGCGGTAGCCGCGAGATGCTCTACCTCGGTTTCCCTGATGGCGTCCTCGGTGGCCACCACCATCATCACGGCCTCTGCCTCTGCTTCTGCCTGGGCGATCCATGTCTAAATACTTGAAAATGAGCGCAAGTTGTAGGATGTAATTATTGTATATGCGGTCAAGCTGCGACGGATGAAGATAAACTGATGTGAAGCAAAGCAAAGCAAAGCGATATGTAAGAAGCGGCAGACCGAGAACAGATCCCGTACCAGCAAAAGAGAGATGTTGAAGCACGGATGGATGTAGCAAGACTGGCCTCTCCAAAAGATGATGAGGGAAACTCTTGAGGAAAAGAGAGAGCGGAAGGTGGGAAGGAACAGCCTTATTTATATGTCTAGAGAAGGCACCAGCCCAGCTCACATCGGGGAGTACCTACCAGGCAGGCCATCTGGCGTCAGGCTAGCCAAGGTGACTTGGGCCGACAGCAAAAATGAAATGAAAATGGGAAGGGGGGGAGGAGGGCAGGCGGCGGAAAGTTTGCTGCGGGTGACTGGCTGGCCCGTTGGCTCGACAAGTGTCAGATGAGCCAACTGAAGGTTCGACCGGCGTCAACTGAAGGTCCAATCGACGTGAAGTGACAGACGAGAGACGAAGCGAGGGTGGGAAAGGAAAACCGGGGATCGTCTCGACCCGCTTCACTCCCCCAATGGACGACTGGGATGACCAACAGCTGGTCAGTGAGGAGCTTCGCCTTTGTCCTTCAACGCACTTTCTCATCGGTGATTTCGCAGAAGCTGGCCGGCCTGCGTGTTGGTCCTCTTGCCGGTGCAGGTGTAGTGAACGAGGCGTCCGGCGCTAGTGGTTAGGTCGCGTCGTCACAAAGAGGGGTTTTGTGAGACATGCTTTCCGAGTGACGAAAGCCGAAAATTGTCCTCACCGTCAAACCCAGCTGGATCAACTCTGTCATATTTTGGGTTTTGGGTAGCTGCGCACGAAGTTGAGTTGGTGTCTATTCACGAAGACGGCGCGTAAAAAGCACGGCTCGGTTTCAAGTACAACGGTGTCTACGGGGGCGGCCCGTCTGGCCGCCCCCCCCCCTCCCTGTGGCGGCAATTTGAAGGCGATGAGTTGAGTTAAGCTCAAGTTGAGTTGACTTCTCGCAGCGAGCTCCGAGCTCTCCTCCTTTGTTTCCAAAAGTTCCTGGGCATTTAGCTTCCCCCGCTCTTGACGCCCTGTGGAGCGTGTGATGGCAGGGGCTAGGGGCTGGGGTCAGTCCGGTGAAGTGGAGCCACTTGGGCAAGCGGCGGGTGATTTCCTCATCTCGTCGGTAGCTCCGTGCAACAGAGACCCACCCGGTGATGCTAGGCGAGCCTGTTGCACCGTCATGGCCATGGTTGCATTGACACATGGCCACCTGCTGCTCGCGCTGCCTTATCGGTGCTCTTGTTGCCATATACGCTTCACCCTTGACCCTTCACCCGCACACGACGACGTCACTTTCCGCACCTGGACGCCTCGCGCACAGCGTCAGTCGCGCATGCAGCATTGTGCTTGCTGCTGCCTCCTGCGTTTTCGTGCAGCCGCCACCGCTTCACCGACTCTTGCAAACAAGCAAGGCCCTGGCCAGCAGCTTATCTCTATTCCGCTCCTTCCCGGTGCCCCGTCGCCAGTTCAGCCAGCTCCATGTCCCTCTCAAAAATGACAAGATGGAAGACAAAGGGAGGGGGCCGCCACGCACAGGTAGCCTCTTGAGGACAATCGCCGCCACGTCGATAGAGCAAAGTACTTTACTTTACTTTACTCTACCGTGCGAAGTAAGGTACCTCAGTGAACATGCCTCTGAACAGCTCCTGGGACGCACACGGGCTTTGTCCCGGAGCCGCGTCTTCGTAAAGTACTTCAGTGCTTTACATTATGAGCGGGGGCGTGCGCTTTGAGTCCGTTGCCGTGACTGTCACCACTTGAAGTAAAGACAAAAGAGCAAATGCCCGCCCCCGTCGTAACAAGGCACTACAGCAGCAAGAACTCTGTCTCATGATGGAACAATCGCCCGTTTTCTATCGCTTCATTGTCCTTGGAGCTCGGCATCGCCTGCCCATGTGAACGTATATATATGTCTGTAGATGCCGTTGCATTCAAGCATTTAGCAATGAGAAGCATTATCGAAAGACGAAAATCAAAACGAGATTCCCTTGCCACCTTCCGACTCTCTCTGATTAGCGAAGAAAGGCTTATTGACCCTCAAAAGAGCCAGTATGTCGTCTCAGGAGAAAATCCCTCACTCGTTGAAAGTAGCACTCCTTTCGACTGCGGTTTTTATTGTTTCATGTGTTCTTGTTGCCTGGACTTGGCGTTCCGTGGCCAACTGGTTCGAAAGACGCCATAATTCGCGGCAGCTTTCAGCACCAGCCCCTCCTCCAACTACTGATTCCCACGAAAATGATCAGCAGTCATCGCGGAAACCTTCCCCTGAACCGCCACCCCCTTACGAAGCACCATCTGCAACAGGTCATCACACCACTCGAGCTTGACCGATCGAATCGACTGCGCAGGCTATCGGTTGCTAGTGTCCTTGACGTGTCATTCATTGTCTTCAGCATGACAACTGCCGAACGGGGCCGGGCCCAACGTCAGGACGCACCTTGACCTTCATGTCACACGAGAGCCCGTCGGCTGGGCTGGGCTGGGACAAGGACGGAAGTAACATGCACTAGCCGGCTTAACACGCCCGACATCATGTCTTGCGTGGTAGCCTTTTGCATCTAGACGGAAGTATTGTCGCCTGAACGACGGGTCGCACCGGCGGCAGCTATCCAGCCTTAGCATCGACCAATGAACTACTCCGGTCGTTCAGATTGCTGAAGAATGAAACGCATCTATTCGCTAGGTGCCACACGTGGGCGACCTGGGACGAACAACAGAGCGGACACAAAGGCATGTGTGTATACACCCGGCATTGTCTTGTTCCGCGGACATGAGATAGCCTGTTCAATTTTGCGTCCGAGCATTGTGTGACATCCATGAATAAGTGGCAGAGCGCTTGATCACGTCGGTCCAAATTCTGTACAAAAAGGACACCGGGGGCTTGTCATACTTGACCCCTCTTCCACCACACCGTATCCCGGAGACAAGATCTGGCTGACACCCGGTCCAAGGAGACAACAACAAAAAAGAAACGTGTCGAAAAAAAGGAAACGTCCGTGGGCAGCTTTGTTCAACTTGATCACCATGTGCACAAACTGGAAGTGGGTCGAAATCTGCCCTTGTCAAGCGCCTTCTTGTCCTCAAACGACAAAACTCGCAAAGTCCCGGGGCATGCTACAAACAGACACACGGATCCTCAAGGTAAATGGAACTACTGCATATCTTGGTTTGTACATGCGCCGGGAGACCAAGCCCTCAATGCTTATGCAGTCCCGGTTGGGTGCCCGAATTGGGACGTTGCATCTAAAGAGCTCATGATGAAGGGCTGGTGCCAGGGCTGCAAGACTCATTGTTACCCAGAGCAATATGGACGATGCGAGGTCCCACGACCTCTTGCTGCCACTTCGGCAACGGCTCCCGATGCCCGGTGAAGGAGGCGAGACAAAAGGATGCTGAAGTCGGTGGAGGCACACGAGCAAAAGCAAGGCCTGTCGAATATCGGTGGACCTGCATCAATCGGCGTAATGAAGTGGGCTGAAGCAGCACAGCGGTTGTGTTGGGACCGAACTGGCAAATGGACGGCCTTCACAACAGGGACAAGCCGAGGTGATCCGGAAACTGCTTCACAAAGTCTGTATAACTGTAGATCTGTACATCAATTAGATATTGAGCGGCGAGCGCTTGGCTGTGTCCTTCCTTGAGAAACGGCTTGTTTCTGTGCCAATTCATGTGCAAAGGCAATTGCTCCCAAACTCTGTTCTGTCTCCGTTGTTAGCCAGGAATAAATTGGCTCGCGATATGGGACATGCAGCCGGTGAGATTCGCCTCGGCGGTATTCTGATGGTTCACACGCATCTTCATGACCAGCCCCGCACGAATGCTGGGTTCAGCTACTTCCCTCGTCAGTTGAGAGAAGAGACAAAACACAGGGAATCAGTGCAGCCTTGCTAGACGGTTCTCTCGCTGCATTTGGACGATTCAGTGGCGGCACATGGGCCACTTCGGTGTCATTGCTGAGTCGTGGCTAACGGGTAGTTGCGCGTACGGATGGTCACTGCTCGTCTGCTCCTTGAATGACCATCTTATCACGACCGCTTGTGCCAAATTATCCACGTCCCCTGCATTCATGGCTCCATCTTGTGTCCAGCTGTTGCGACGTCCAGGATCTCTTGCTCCAAGCCTGGGACAGAGACCACACGGATGCCCGCAGACTCAAGGAGGCCTCGGCCCGGATTCTGGCCAACAAACGTTTCCGGCTCCTGCACTCCGACATACACATCCCGGATCCATGCTTTCTGCCGAAGGACCCTCTCTACACACGGCAACTTGCCGCTGAGACGCTTCCAGCACGGTTCCATGGTGGTATACAGAGCATGCTGTGTGACTATCTTGTCGGCGAGATTCTCCTCTGTCGTGGCAAGCTGGGCGGCTAGTTTAATGAAGCAACACTCCTCGGCATGCGTGTTGCCTTCGCATTCCAGGGTGTACCCTTCCGCAACGATTTCTCCGTCATCGAGACGGACCAGCAGAGCACCAACCCGGAAGTTGCTCCGTTTCGGAGGCGACTTTTGGGCCAATCTGAGAGCTCTGTGCATAGAGGCTAGATGGTTCGCGTTTGAAGGGAGCGACATGATGGCGAATGAAGTCGAGCTGGGCCGCAGAAATGCAGGCCGCAGCGAACGTTGAAAGGCTTCGCCTCTTTGACGACGTCAATTTTCGTTCCGTCGCTGCTTTGATCCAATCGATAGCGCCAGGGCCGATCCACCAGTGACCATCCCCTGTAGCGAACCCTGACGTTGGCGGGCCCATTAAACATTTGGCCCCGCGCCGCGTGGTCACGAATTAAGTGGTCGCGCTGGGCTCCAATACCAGACGCGTGGGGTTCATCGCGGAAACCAACATTAAGCAGCAAACGCACGCTGCGCAAACGCCAGCAGCGTCCCTCAGAACCGCCGCCCCAAAAGCAAACATGTCGGACGTTGAGGACTCTGTGGACGCCGAACCACCGGTCATTGACCCATACGAGGTCCTGGACCTCGCTAGAGAGGCCACAGCCGACCAAGTCAAAAGCGCTTACCGCAAGGCTGCGCTCAAGAACCATCCAGGTACCATGCCGCGGGCCGCCTTCATGTCCATCCTCTCTCTCGGCTAATATCTCGGCGCAGACAAGGTGCCCGAGGAGCGGAAAGAACATGCCCATGCCAAATTCCAGGAGATCGCACTCGCTTACGCCGTGCTCTCCGACCCGGCGCGCCGCAAGCGCTACGACACCACGGGTTCAACTGCCGAATCAATAGTCGACGCCGATGGCTTCAACTGGAGCGACTACTACCGCGAGCAATTCAGGGACTCCGTGTCGGAAGATGCCATCCGGAAGTTTGCCAATAAGTACAAAAACTCGGATGAGGAGAAAGATGACTTGTTGGTGGCCTACGAAGAGTGCGAGGGTGACATGGACCAGATCTACGAACGTGTCATGCTGAGCGACGTCACCCAAGACGATGAGCGGTTCCGTCGGATAATCGACGATGCTATAGCTGCGGAGGATGTCCCTGCCTTCAGCGCCTACACAAAGGAGAGCAAGAAGAAACGCGCCGCGCGGATCAAGGCCGCCAAGGCCGAAGCGGGCGAAGCAGAGGAGTACGCGAAGGAGCTGGGCGTCCATGACAAGCTATTCTCGAAAAAGGGCAAAAAGACAAAAGGCGATTCAGAGGCAGATCTGGCAGCCCTAATCCAGAAACGGCAGCAAGACCGGTCGGCTGGTTTTTTGGACCACTTGGCTGAGAAATACGGAGCCAAGACTGCCAAGGGGAAGAAGAGCAGCAAACGAGCTGTCGAGGATGACGAGCCCTCGGAAGAGGCTTTTCAGGCCGCTGCTGCGAAGATCAAGGGCAGTAAACTGAAGAAAGCAAAGAAATAGCGACGATGGCACATTCTGCCTACTGATTTTGGGGGGACGCAGGAAGGACGAGAACGTCACAAAGCATTGCAAATAGATATGAACTTTGCCCATCTCCATGGCCTGGAGGGCGTCATACCAGCTCGAATATTCCATCGCTTCTCCTGAGTATATAGTATCTTTTGATACCCTCTAGTGGCATCACTTGTTGGCTGGTCTGCCTGTCCCGTCTCCATCTTTGCTGCTCTAGCAGTGTACGGCGATAAGCTGGGTGTTCACGAGTGCACTCACAAACAACTAACACGCTTCGTTATAATCCGTTTCCTTTGCCATGAAATGCCGCGTCGTATGTGGTTCTGCTTTCCGCACACAATACGCAGAACACACCCAAATTGTTTCACCCTGATTGGAATGGAGGAGACCTGCGACGATCCCCGGAGCGAGCAAGGACGGGGCTAATCCTCGATAACGATAACTTGTCATCAAATCTGACAATTAGTCCCTCGATCGATCAAACTTGGCACATCACGCTAGAGATGCCGCTAAAGCTGCTTTTTTAGGCGAACACCGGCAGCGATGAACGGCAAGTCACAGCATTATTGTGAAGCCGCCACTCCTTCTAGATTCTGGTCCCATGAAGCTTTCTTAAGCGACGCCGGCGGTGATGAACGGCAAGTGACGTCTAGATTTTGGCTCAAAGAAGCTTTTCTATGCGACGCTGGCGGCGATGACCGGCAAGTCGCAACATTGTTGTGTGTGAATCCGCCACTTGCTCTAGCTCTTGGCCAGGTAGGGGCTTCATTCAATTCGGGTACTCCGCCATGCCCCTGCACCTTTGTCACGACATACCCTCTTAGCAGGTGCGTGCATTGTATCATACTTTCCTCACTGACTCTGTGTCAAACAATGTGGCATGCGTAGCAACTGCGAAATTGCGAGGCTGCCGCCGATCACGAACGCCTCAGACTGCATGCAAGAACACATGCCCTTTCTGCGTTCGTCCTATGCGCGATGCAGAGACAGGAGTGCTGCCAGGTGCAGGCGTCTCCCGATGAGTGTCACACATCGGCTGAACAGCTCTTTCCCAATGACCTATACAACAAGTCAAATATTGACCTCAATCGAGTGCTCGCGAAGATGCAAGCGAGATTCCATACACTCTTGTCTACGGTTTGCAGATCGAACGCCCCCCTCCGTCTCTTCTTTCCTCAGCCAACAATCCGTACACTCAGCAAGAGGACTCGGCATTCTCCGAAACGAGTCCGCAAGGTTCTCAGCCACACAGTCACCTTATGATGGGTCTTGTTCAAGTTGTTGACAGCACTGATGGAGTCGCACGATACTTTCCTGCAACTCGGAGTTACATGTCCAAACTTGATGCCATCCTCAATAAGGGAAAACTGTGATTGACTAAAGTTCGTACCTTGTCAAACTCAGCAAGCTCGCTGAGGGGAACGCGGCCGAAACGGATCGTGTGAGTCTGTGATGCTAATGTAAATTGCTCGCTGATTAGTCCGGCTTAGAGAGCTTGAAGTATCTATTGACCTTGCAAGATGGCTCACTTGCAGCGAGAAGCTGTTCACCGATTCTTAAGAAATGCGTCAAAGCCGACATGACGGACGTGATCGTCTGCTGTTAGGAGAATAGACGGTCGGTTGTCTACTGTGATCCTGGTCGCAGATCGCCGTGAACACGACCGAACTCTTCGGTCCGTGACAAAAAGCTTGCAGTTTTGCGTGGTCCATCGTGTCTAAGTACGGATGTTCGGTGTATTGTGTGCTGACTGGTGGCTAATCCGAGCTTGCAGTGTTATTATTACCCACCCACTCCATGGAGATTCTTCGGGAATGCAAAAGATGCTTTGCACAACGTTTGAATACAGATGTTCTATTAGCAGCGTATGCGATGCTTTTTATTGACGATTCTCCTAGCGCTTTCTACGATGTAATCTGCTGGTTCGGTCGCAAAATTGTGGAAATCCGTTGGGCAATGAGATACCACCCGTTTGCTGATGATGAAAACCTGACCGCCAGCTCCTGGCGATGAACTGACCACTAGCAAGGGAGGGAAATGGCACGCGCAAAGAGGGGGCTCGTCGTAGGGTAATGCATGTTTTGTTGGCCTCGAGGCGACCGAGGATTGATCCCCAAGCTCGAAATTGAGCGCCTGAATAGACAATCCGCCCAGTCGTGCGGAGTGCATTGACTTTCCTATCAGCAACGCGAGAGAAGGCTTTCTTCATTGGCTTGTTGCCAACTGGAGTCCGATGAGTAGCAAAACGCACGACCGATACGTTGAAACTCAACGTGGATGGCGTTCAGAGGACGCAGACGACGCCCCAAAGCCACGGGACACCAACGGCAATGTTGGCAACCGCGATGCCTGAGTCAAAAAGCAGGGCCAGTCGCCACACACTTTCTCCTAGTCCAAAGAATATTGTATACTTTCTGCTGGATCTGGTCATAGTCGGGTATCACATCCTCAATTTTCTTTATAATCGAGTCAATCGGTGTGCCGTTCAGGTGGGCTTTGGCAAGCGCGCTGCAATAAAATTGCTTAGATACTTTAGCTGTCGAAGCTGATTTGCTTGCTCGGGATATTCGATAGCAACGAAAATGCATACATAGAAGTCACGTTGGTCGGCACGCCTAAGCAGGCAGATCTCAGAGCCGGCTGCTGGGAATAATCGTTGTAGGGCTGGACACGGGTATGACCTCTCTCTAGCTCCTCAATATCGTCTGCTTCTATGGCGCTCGAAGGTCACGGCTCGGACGGGTCGCTGGGCGTCGATGCACGGTTGCACGACTCGCGAGTTCGGTGCTTTCTTCTCATGGATCGTGCCAGGCTTGCAAGTAATAGTGAGGAGCTGAGAGGCGACGGTGAATGAATGCCCCTCGCAGAACGTCGGCGTGCGAAGCATTGGCCGATCGTTCTTGCTGAGGCGGGGTGCTCCTAGCCTCTGGAGTTGTCATCAAGCTTGTCGCAAATATGATACATGACGCAAATCATTGCTGAAAGGCGAAGAGAAGCTCTAGCGAGCGATGCACTTGCCGAACTGGAGCATGCCAGGCCACGTAGAGTATAACCACCTGGGCACATACCTGAGGCGCCGATGTCGCCAATCGCCACTAGGCTCAATGCATCGACAGATAAGCGATAAGCAGCTTCTTGGCTCCGACCGGCGACAAATGACATGATATACTTTGAAACGGCCTCACCCACGCTGCCAAGACGCTGCACCAAGTCGTGCAGTCCCCCACCTCATGCAGCTCCGTCTTCATGGCCAGCCTGCGTTGATCTTTGCCGTTCACGGCTTGCTGCTGCCTCCTGCCTACAAGTCATACTCTTGACACAGCTGCGTCCCCGCCTTTGCCCCCCCCTCCTTGTTACTATTTTCAACCTGCTTTGCTCGCAATCTGTACGCTTGACGTTGACACGCAACGCTTGGTCTGTGAGCTCGGCCTTATGTTGTCTCGATACCCTTGTCCGGAGACAAAGACGCTTCGCAGAAACTTGCCACTCAGCTCCTCAAAACGATAGAGACCCTCTGCTCTCTGCGCCTTGCCGGCAGTTTGTGATTTGGCTGGGCTTCCTCTGGCTTTTAGACTTCGAGGAAAAAGCCACGACGGGCAAACAAGCTGCAGATCAGCTGACGCGACGACAACCCTAACACCACTTACCCGGCCAACCAGCGCATACTTTCTTGACCTCGTTTCCTTCGCAGCTTAAAAGCAGCACATTCGCGCCATCTACCTACCGCATCTCTGCCATTTCATCACCTACAAACAGTGCTCGGCCATTGATCATCTCGCCCTTTCCACCGCGGACTTCATCTAGCGTCAACCAGCGCCCTGCACCGTCCTCCCTGCGCACTGCCCTTCAACAGCCTTGGCTGGTTCGCCCGCGCGCGCGCTCTGGGATTCTTGTTGGACAGCCTGACATGAGCAAAGTCACTACACTTCGTCGACCGCAAATACAGCCTGCGGAGCATCACGTTACACTATACGACCTCATACATAATTCTCTCATACTCTGCCACATCGCACCCTATTTGTCTCTCCATGCCCGCTGTCAGTTGGCGTCAACAAACAAAGACATACGGCGTCTCATCTATGATACGCCTGGCGTTTTCCGTCATGTCGACGTCACCAACATCCTCGCAGACCCTGAACCTTGGCTAATTTCGTCCGCACATGAGTAAGTACACCAGAATCATTGTTCTTACCTTCGTCTCCGTATCGTCTGCTAAGATAGGTGCAAAGATTTGAACGGGCACGCAGAGTCTTGGATGCCCTCCAGCGTCGGAATTTTCTCAAGAATATCCAAACCTTGATTCTCGACGGCTTGGCGGTTCCGAACCCGCTCATCTGTAAAATAATCAATGACGCGTCGTATAACGTGCGTGTACTGTCTATCCGGGAAGTTAATTACTTGGACGCGGCCAGAATTGGTGCTGCATTACAATACGCATGTCGACCGACGCGCCCTGAGGGCTCCCCGCGGCTCAAAGCACTATATGTTTTTGGGTCGATGGACTGTGCAGCAGATCTAACGAGCAACGCGAAACGGCGTCGAGCAGCTGAAGCGAGCAGATGGAGCCGTACTGTATGGGGTCAGTGGAGTCCAGACGCTTTTGAATCTTTCATCATGGGTGCTTGCCTCAGGCAAAAAAGGCGCGACAAATGGTGGTCCGAGAAAGGCCGGGTCGTCACCTGTAAGCCGTTTCCTCAGGATTGGGCCGACTGTATGGCAGCATGCGAGGGCATCATCGCATTTGATGCCGTGCTTTGCCGAGGGCCCAGGCACCGGAACTCGCCAGTGTTTACCCAGTACTCCATGATGACAGACAACGCTCCATCCGTTGCTACCTACGCTGTTGGCGGCTGCGATGGATGTGGAAAGGCGCCCGAGGGCTTGACGTCTTATGGCTCGCGCCCTCCTCTCAGCCTGCCCTTGCTCACACCTGTCCCGATCGTGAACTCGTCAGTTTATGATGCCGTTTGTCCCGTTGACGCAGACGCATCGTTCGTCCCCCGATGCTATGAATGTCTTCGAGAGCGACGCTGCACACGTTGCGACAAATGGTGGTGTGAGACTTGCTATCGACTCCCAGGACGAGGATACGGAGACGGACTCAACGACAACGCAGCGAATGTGTTACAAGAGTTCAAGGTACGCGATGGCACTTGCTGTGACTGCTGAGCGGCCATGGGCTTTATGGTCTAGGTTCCTAGCCTGTAGGGATGAGGAAAGCATGGCAATCACTCAACGATTCAACGGCCACAGACGTGTTCCGCAGGCGGTTTTAGTTCGGCATGTAATGTGGAATGTTTTGCTTTGCCGACCTTGCTGTTCGTTACGTTTCGATATTCGCTGCGTGACCTGAGACTGACACTGTGGTCATAGTTGGGCGTGTCCAGGAGCTGCTGGGAGTGCGGCTACAATGTAAGTCTGGCATGCGTAGAAGTTTGAGTCTCCTCAGGCCATGGTCTCATCGCTAACATCGATTGCAGTGCGACTCGTGCATTAGCAAGACGCAGAAATCGTGTCAGAAATGTCACGCAGGCTACTGCACCGTGCATAACGAGGGGTCAACAAGCGAATTTGTACGGTTGCCCATTTGTGATTGGTTGATTGACCGTCTGCTAAGATCCTACGACAGTGTGACTGGTGCATCTCTCGGGGCCGAGGACTGGGGCGACGGTACGTTCCGGGGTGATCTATGACCATGTATTATCACGTCTAACTTCTGACGGCCCAGTTATTTGAGTCCGGGACGAACGACACTGAGGTCCAACGGCGTCCCTGCTTTTCTGACAAGACAGCGGATGCGAGATGCCGTGACCAGACCATTGATCTAGGAAAGTTGGAAACCTTCCAGTCTGGCCAACGATCAGCTTTGCGCTGTTCCATCCAGAGCGGTCAACACTCCATCATCCGTCATTTGCGACGTTGGGGAGGGGCGTCATGAACGATTTTGATGAATTCCTTGTCGAGGTCCGTCCTCTTTCGCCTGCAGCAACACACTCGACTCTGGCTTAGCAGTTGGAAATGAAAGCACTCTTCTCGTTGAGTCATCGAGTTTCTACATTTGTGTGGTCTTGAAGCACCTCGACATGGGCGTTAGCTGCATGCGTGTGGCGCTTCACCAGACGTGATATGCCTTTGATTGTAAGAGTGAGTGAGGGGGAGGTTTTGCAGGGACAAAAAGGCGCTACGCCAGACGTAAATTGCCTTTTGATTATTGCACGGCCAAAAAACGCTTCACCAGACGTGGTGTGCCTTGATTTGTAAGACCGAGGGGAAGCTTTGCAGGGCCAAAAGGCGCCACACCAGACGTGATTTGCCTTTGATTGTGAAGAGTGAGAGGAGTTCTTGAGGGCCAAAAAGGGCACCACACCAGATGTAATATGCCTTTTAGTCGTCAGGACTGAGGGGGAGTTTTGCACGACCAGAAAGGCGCTTCACCAGACAGTATATGCCTCTGATTATGAGACCGAGTCGGGTGTTGCAAGGCCCCCCCAAAAAAAATCCACGCTCCGGTATGGCTGGCAGCTGTTGGATCATGTCCATGCACCCACCGATTGCCGACAGGACACGCACAGCCTCACGTCAAGGCGAGTCCAGCAGCGAATCTCCGCGCCACGAGCGTCGAGCCCAGCTCCTCATACTCGTGCTTGGTCACGACCAACTTGTCGATATTGGGGTGACTGGCGAGATTGGCCGCCCCCTGCCACGTACAGGTAATGGGATCCGCGGGTCTGGCGACACGCACGACACAATCGTCCGGCACGCGCTGCACCACCTCTTTCTGCAGCCGCTGTATGAAGCCGTTGAAGAGCGTGTTGCCGCCCACAACGACCATGTTGGCCAGTAAGCCGGGCCAGAGACCCAGCGGCAAGTCCCGCAGCGACTGCACAATCAGGTCGGCCAGGCCGGGCTGACGCATGCCCATGTCGGACGGGCTGAACAAGAGCTCGGGCACGGCGAAGCGCTCATTGCGCAGGGTCAGGACGTCTTCGTCGGGGGTGGCTGCGAGTTTCCTCGCTTTGGTGTGCGCGGCGGGGTCGTATTCGCGGAGGATGCCGCGCGTGCGCGTCCGGAAGTCAGGCAGCACGTAGTCTTTGACGATGGTGGTGTCGGCGGCGTAGGCCGGGCGGGGGGACCCGCGGGTGCCTTTCCATGTTGTTTCGACGTCGGCTTTGAAGTCGGCCGTGACGTAGCATGAGAGTTCCTTCATCTCGTTGACGATGTGGGTTTCGTTGCGCATGTCGAAGTGGCGCAGCGAGAGGAGTCGGCCGAGGTAGTTGGTGAGGAGCTTGCCGCCGACGTCGAGCCGGCGCACGGCCGAATGGAGAGGCTGTCCGCGCAGGAGGGGCGTGACGGTCGTGTGGGAGTATCCGGAGTCGATGACGAGTATGATCTCCGCGGGGGCATTGGCCGTCGTGGGTATGGCTTTGGGGGTGCGGAAGAAGCTCTGTATGTCGTGGTAGGCGTTGAAGCTCGGTCCTGTGGCGAACCATCAGCTGGTGAGACGGGGGTACGGGGGTAGATGGATGCGTACACGCACCCACGCCGCGGTAGTAGCTTTCGAAGCCGTATTCCTCAAACACGACCTGATCGCAGTTGGTCTGCAGGGCCGGTACGCCGTTGGGCGGCTCCGCGAGGATCAGGCGCGACTCCTCAGCCTTGATCTCGGGGGTGAGGCGATCGAACATCTCCTGGTCCCATATCTCCCGCTGCGCTTCCCAGTTGACGATGAAGCCGCGCTCGACGGGCCGCCGGAACTGCAGCTCGCCGAAGTCGCGGCATTTCGCCAAGTCGGACGCCACGTAGATGTGACGGGAGCGGTCGCGGGCGATGCAGTTGGGGACGACGCGCGGTTCGTGGATGCGCGTGTGGCCGTGGACGTCGCTTTGCACGACGCCGGCTTTGAGGCTGTAGGCGCCATTGTCGACGACGAGGGTGGTGGTTGGGCGGGGGGGCTTGGCGGCGGCGGCGGCGGCCTTGCGTCCACCCGCCATGAGGGTAGGTGATGGGATGGGCGTGTAGGTGGTTGGGGAGAAGGAAAGATATTTTCTCTTTGTGGGTTTGGAGAAGCAACGAAGATGGGGGATGTGGTGGAGTTCGCATGGGGGTGGGTGAAGGTGTGAAGTTGAACCTCCAGTGCGGTGGGGGGACCGGTCACATTGAGCGCGCTTCAGTCTTGATCTGAATATCAAGAGAGGAGACGTCAAGGGCTTAGCTGGCAATGACTGCATGTTCTTTTTTCTCTCTTGTTCAATTGGAAGAGTACTTGGAGCAAACATTGGCACCCCGCCTGGCCTCGCTCCTTCCCTCGCTCTCACACCATTCAAAGGTGACTACCCTGTAGCTGCAGAGACCAGCGGGACGCTTTGGGGCGGATCGCAGGGCATGCAAGGGACACGTCGAGGATCATGACGCTGAGCTGAAGGCTGACTTGCAATGTCCATCGTAAGACGTGTCATTTTATGTTGTAGGGCGGTGATCGTGTTTGCATCATCATAGCCTGGACACGATGCAATGCAGTGTGGAATGTGTCCGCTCCGTAATCGGCGATAAAACACGCAGCTATAGCATAGCGTGTGGCCGAGTCTTGAATACAACCATCGACTCATAAGAAATGATCTTGTTCGAAAGCTTACACGTGGATCGTTGATTCATCACGCAGACAAATATCCAGTCTCAATTCGCTCTCTCCTATGCAGTACGCCGTGCTATGCGCCCCCCCCTCCTTCGGAGCCTGGTGCGCCATATCAGAGTGACACATGGTCGTCATGACGCGCGCAGTGCGCCCAACCAGTCGTCCAAGACTTCCTCTGGTCCATTCAAATCTTTGCGTGCGCCATGCCCTCATTAGGAACCAAACCCCATCGCCGCGAGACCTCGTCGACTGGAACAACACCTTTTATCTGCCTGCGGTTGACGAAGTCTTGGCCGCCGCTCTCCCACGTAAAGTCCCTCCAGGTCCCCAGTCTCGGCCACATCTGATTTCGGACGATGCTCTCGATCTTGTTTCTCCGATCCAACTCCCGCTGACCCGGCTTGGCCGCGGGACCCATCACGCTTTCCCACAAATTCCACGTCTGTTCAAGCTCGTCGACGTTGGAGACGCCCATGACGCTGACACCGATCCGTCGCGGCTCTCGTGCATCGGCGCCTCGGGCAGCGCCGGCCGTGGAACCGACGCGAGAGCCGACGCGAGCCCAGTTATCCAGAGCCCATCGGATGGCGACCTCTTCCAGATGCTCGCCTGCTTGGGCCGCAATGCTCGACAGGCCGCGACAGAGTTCTCGCAGCTCGGGCGGTGCCGGGTGCCATGATGCCATGGGGGCATTGTCCGCTCCTCTCGTCGTGATCAGCCCCATGCCGAGCATGCTCGCATTCAAAACACAGGCGACGCCAGCCTTCTCAAAACGACGCAGCACGTCCTCGCGTCCGAGCCGACTGTTCTGCACGCAAAAATTCGAATAGGACATGACTGCGTCCAGCGGCTCACCGGTCTGGTCCAGGACCATCTCCGCCAAAGATACCAGCACTTCGACAGGGTAGCCACTGATGCCGACGTAGCGGATGAGGCCCCGGTCTCGCATGCGACGCAGCTCCTGCACGGCCCCCAGCACCTCGGCGGCGGACACGAACTCGACGTCGTGCGTGTACACCAGATCAAGGTACGGCGTGTCCAGGCGCTCCAGGCTGCGACAGACGCTGTAGCGGATCCAGCTGGGTGAGTAATCGAACTCGTCGTTTGCGATCCTCCCCGCCTTGGTGATGAGGAAGTAGTTGTCGCGGGTCGGCGGCGGCGTCAGGGCGCGAAGCGCATCGCCGAGCAGCATCTCCGAGGGCCCGTAGTAGGGGGACGTGTCGAAGGCGGCGATGTCGTGCTCGAGGGCGCGACGAACGATGTCAACGTAGGGCATGCGCGTCGGGTCCGAGTTGTACTGCGAGTTGAAGGTAGCTGTGCCCAGAATCAGGGGCGGCAGAACCTGCGAAAGCGGCTTGGCCTGCGAAGACATGATGGCCACGGCTCGCCGGCAATAATCTTGATGCCTGGGTTGAGTGGAATCAATCGGACGGTGCGCATGTATCAGATGTCCAAGCTTTATCACCAATACCAGGCAAATGATGGGCCAAAAGGGAAGGGAAACAAAAGAAAGGTCATGAAGCCATGGGGTTGAACACGGTCGAGCAGGGGGAAAACAGCACGATTTTGTCCGTCGATCGCGGACCGCGGGGGAACCAGGACTTCGCCATTGATGACGGCGATGAAAATGCCCAGCATCGGTTATTAGCGCCAAGGGGCCTCCTCGACCCGTAACCATGGGCCAAGACAGGCCCGCGATGCACGCGCATCGGATATGGCAGTTCTACCCGAGTTGGATCTTGTGCTGACAGCGCGATGCTGTTTCCGGCTAGCTCCCCCTCCAGTCCACGCTCACACATGCAGTCTTGTCAAGTTGCATGACCCCGCTAAGAAGATTTCGACGGTATTAAGCCATCATCCTCAAGTTCGCGAAAGTAGCATTGGATGGACAAATATGGGCGATACTGCCGAGTACCCATCATAAGATATTGGGCATTGGCACTGGGCTGTTGACGAGGGCAAGCACCAACCAAGGGAAGTCTCCCAAGAAAAGCAGCAAACACCCGTCAATGGTGCGTCGAAGCTGTGCGAGCGCGAAAAGCTGATGGGCGGTTCCCTACAGAAATGTACAATTCAGCATTTTCTGCCCGGCCCCATCGCCTTTACTCCTCAGCGAGGACGTTTCACACATGATTCAGCCTTGCCTGTGAGGCATTCACTGTCACCTTTCTGGTGCTGACTTATGTAGCTCTGCTGGCCAGAGTACCCTAACTGACTTCCCCCTCCACCCATGGTGTCTTTCCAGAGTCACAATCTGGTGCCTATTAAGACCAGCTTCCATTATCCACAGGATCATTGCGAAGCCCCGGAGCTTGTTGAGACAGGTTTCCACCGGAATGACCACGACTGCAGTCACTGTTCCATCCCTATCCACGCATGACATGGTTGTCGGGATGTCGCGACCTAATTTGCTAGGAGTATTCAAGACCTTCCTCAAGGAACTACTTCGTATAGGCAACGGTCCAGCCACAAAACTGCGTGTCTGGGCGCCAACGCGGCGTACATACGACATCATCCCCGAAAACGGAGTCCCCATACCAAAGGCTTTGAATTCGCAGCTTTATACCGGTCAGAGTCAACTTGTCACTGGCTTTGCCACATCGCGTCGCTCACAGAAGCGCCGACTATCCGCCTTTCCTAATGCCGGATGATTGATCTGACCATACAGACTTGGATTTCCACCCAATACAATTCTTCTTTGCCAAGGGGAAAGCACTCTCCAGCGCGAACAGTGGCTCAAGGCATCCCCTAAAGCAACCGACCGTTGCTGAAGACTGCATACTGCATCGCACTGAATGCCGTGCGCGCCCAACTGGTACAGTGTTGAAACTTTAGTCACGTTTAGCATATTATTCGTGGGAATCTGTCGGTCTCTACAAGCGAGGCGAGATATCAGTAAATTCGCTTTGTTGTCTTTCGACTACCTAAACTATGTATATATACGGCAATTGACAGGTTCATTGAGCTATGAAAACGTGATTTGAAACCAGAAATGCGGTCACATAGGATCCGACACAGCTAGCAAGGAGTCTCAGACATGCTGTTGGACCGGCTTCTCAATGTAGTTGCCAGCGCCAACGGTCTGGGCAAATGTGCTCGTGGGCTTCCACTTGGCAGAGTTGCGGGGAGTCGTTTCCTCCATCATCTTGTCCACCTGTTCAAGCGACAGTCCCTTGGTTTCGGGAACGAGGAAGTAGGCGTAAACAAAGGCACACGTGCAGAGACCACCCCAGACGAAGAAGACGGATGATTTCATGTTGCCACGCTTCTCACCGACCATGTAGGGAGTGATGACAGCAATGATGGTGTTCCAGAGCCAATTGGAAGCCGTGGAAAGAGCGACGCCGCGGGATCGGATGGGGAGAGGGAAGATCTCGCCAATGACGATCCAGGCACCAGGGCCCCAGGTGGACGCAAACCAGAAGATGAAAATGGCGATGAAGGCAATCTGAGCATTGACAGCCGGGATGTTGTCTGCCAGGCTGCTTGTGGAGTCGGCGGGGTTGGGATGGGTGTAATTGAAACCGACCGTCACACCGATAATGGCGACCAAGAATTGGCAGACGAGCATACCAGCAGCACCGACAATCAGGATAGTTCGGCGGCCGAAGCGCTCGACTGTCCAGAAAGAAAGGGGTGTGGAGCAGACGTTGACGAGCGTGAAGATCAGGGAGATCAGGAAAGTGTTCTCGATGGCACCAGTCGACTTGAGGAAGGGGGTGGAGTAGTAAAAGATGAAGTTGACACCAGTCCACTGCTGCATCATCTGGAGCGAGGTCCCGAGAATGGTTCGGCGGAGGTTCGACTTGCCCGACCAGAGGCTGCCCTTGAAACAGCTGGCCCAGCTGCCAAACCACGTGGTGGCCGGAATCAAAGCACGCTCGTATTCCTCATTGGCGATGATTTCGGCGATTTCAGACTGGACATATTCCGAGTTCTCGGGCTGCCCACGAACACGAGCCAAGGCTGTAATAGCCTGCTGAATAAGGCCTTTCTTGACAAAGTATCGTGGAGAGTCGGGCAGGAAGAGAAGACCACCCCCAAGGATTATGGCCCATGGGAACTGAATGGCAATAGGAACGCGGTAAACGCCGGTGTTGCCATAGTCTTTGGTGGCATATACGACGACGCTCGCCAAGAGGATGCCGATGGTGATGCAGAATTGGTAGCCGGCGACGAGAGCACCACGAACTTTGCGAGGACACTGCATGAAGATGACGTTAGCGGCAAATCTCTCGATCGTCGGGCGGCCAACCCGGATTCATGGACTCACGATTTCAGACATGTAGAGAATGACGATGGCAGATTCGAAGCCAACGCCGAGACCAGCAATGACTCGGCCGGCAACAATGGGGCCCAGAGCATGATCGGGACTGGTGATCATCTGAATGACGACGCCCAAGGCGTAGATGAAACAGCCAATGATGACAGTCCATTTGCGACCGATCCAGTCGGCAACATCACCAGCAATTAAGGCGCCGAAGAAAGTACCACAGGACAGAATGGAGACAATGAGAGACGTGTTGGATTCAGAAACTTCCTTCTGGCCAACACCCTCGACAGCGTCGATGAAAATTTGGGAGCCCAAGACACCATTGATGTAACCGGAATCATAGCCGAAGAAAATGCCGCCAAAGGATGCGAAGGCGCACAAAAGATAGGCCTTCCAGGTGACGGGCGCCTCAATGTGCTCTACGTCAGAGGCAGTATGGAGGGTCACGGAGGCTTTGCGATCCTCGCCCGACTTGTTGACGATGCCGACCATGGTGTCGAGTCTGTCAGGGGGCCGACTGTCAATGTCTTTTCCTATGATGAGGCGCGACCACGAAGGCTGCCTTGCTCGTGGGGAAAGGTGGAAAGAAGAAGTCGTCAAAACGATGGAGGACACGGGACAAAAGTTCTGTCATAATGGAGAGGCAACGAGAGGAGGGGAGCAGGGACCTTTTATCCTTCAATTTCGGAGCAGGGACCAATTGGACAGTGCCAGGGGCCATGGGTGTCGCATCCCATCTTTTGCAAGTGCGAAGGGGGTTCATAGTCCAATGTCGTTACGGCGGATTTTTGGTTTGGAACACAATTTGAAAACGAAAAGGCGCATGGGTCTCTGGGACACACAGGCATGGGTGGTGGGGCCCGTCTTTCCCAGTCTGGGGCTGGCCGTGGTCATCTGAGTGACAGAACACGAAGAAAATATCGGTTTCCAAAAGACGTCTCTTGCTACTAGCTCTCGGACTGCCCTAGCAATAGACTGCTTCCCTGGCATGCTAAGCTCCGGGGTTGAAGCCAAAAACAATCAAGGCGCATGTCTGGGGAAGTCTACATGGGGTCCTATGCGGGGCGCGCGCAGGCTCAGGCGGCGAGGTAAGGCCGACGATGGGTGCGGACGCAGGTGGCGGCCCAGAGAAGCGCCGAGAAGGGCCGCAAGTCTCGATGATGCCAACAAGGGCCTGCAAGCACCAGCAAGGGGCCGACTCCATGGCGCAAATGCCGAGTTTTGTCGCTCTGGGATAGAGCCGGTCAGGCCGGAGAAGGAGTTCAGAGTGAAGTTGCTCGTGTTCCGGACGCGCAGAGAGGCGTCGAAGAATAGAGCAACTTGTCTCGACTTTTGAGTAGCATCAGCACTTCCAGGCCATGCCCGCCTGCCGTGCCATCCCGGCTGGACCCCCAGCACAAGTCCAGAGCCGCACTTTGCCTGAACGAGACGCTTCTGTCGCCTTGCTCTTTCCCGTTACCAGTGGGTGGACGACCCACTCCCGAAGGCAATCTGGAAACTTTGAGTTAATCAAAATCTGCGAGTTGTGGCAAACTCGAGACTGAGACTGGCTAGCCAGGTATGCACAGGGGCCCTTCGTGTCAAAGCTTGGGCGTGCACGACTGCTGTGTCGACGAGGAAGTGACAGTCCCGCTGGGCTTGTGCTCGACCCTCAGCAGAACAGAAATCGGGGCGACCACGGCGGCCAGGCCACATACGATGATGCACAAAGAGCTTTTTGCCTGCCACCAACATGCAAAAGCCCGTCGTCCCACGACTCAGCTACAGTCATGGCGGGGAAGTACGGATGGCGATTAGCAGCTCAGACCACCGCGCAAAGTGCGACGTGAAGTCGAACCAACGAACGAACGATTGCCCCAGGTCGATCTGGGAAACGATTTTAGGGTCTGGGGAAAGAAAGATGGGGGAGGAAAAAGGAAGGGGAAAAAAAAAGGAAGGCCCTTGGAACATTCGACACAAGACTTGCATCAGGTGCAGGCAGGCAAGCGCCCCGAGCGTGCTAAACCAAAATCTGCCGGCCAACTAGTTGACGATAGTCTTCTCGTCAGGTCGATGATTCTGGCTGCTCAATCGCGACGGCCAAAAAGGCACAGGCTTGTCTCGGAGTCCCGGTCAGGCAAATTGGTGTGGCTGTCAGGGGACGCGACGGATCTCGACGCTTCATGGCACGACTTCGGTGGTATTCGTCGAAAAGTCCTCCCCGGAAAGCTGCCGTCGACCCCGTGATGACTTGTTGGATTGTGGCTGTCGCCATCCATGGACTAAAGGAGAGCAGATCGATGGGTGGCTGTCGGAACGCTGACGCTGACTGGTCACTGCCAATCTGCGAATGTGCGGGGTTTGAAACGCAAAAGGGCTGCTAATCAACTTATCCTGGTCTGGAAATCCGACGCATACAGGAGAGACGTGCAGCAGATTGGAGAGTGAGTGAAACGTGCAGCATCTCAAAGAGCGTCGATGCAATGGCAATCGTTCGACAAAGGCAACGCAAGCTGGGCCTCATCGTCAACGATCGACGCGGCTAGTTCTGGACCCCGAAAGCCAGGCGAATGATTCCACAACTGTTCTCCAAATGGTAAATTCTTGGATACGTCTGCCCCCTCCCCTCCCCCAAGTCCTTGGCGCCCTCCGTCTTGGTTCCCCGTTGGGGTCCAGCTCGTGGTGAGCAGGGATTATTGGCGGATGAGTGGATTTTGACCGAAATGGTGCGGAAGTGCTGATTGAAAAATTTCTGTCTGACCCATCACGACCGTACCAGCTGAGCCAGCCATGGACAGGGGGAAAGTAATCACAGCAACAGAGCTTGCGAATTGTTGTCACTCCCAGAGGGAAGACGACGACTTTCGCATGACGATGAACCGGGCCGTCCAGGGTGAAGGCGTCAATGCCGTCATATATCATATATACAGTACTTTCATTTACGCGTCCCTTTGTCCCGAAACGCCCAAGAATATACATGACACACGATCAGAAGCAAGAGGCTTCTTCGGGGCGCAGCTCGCCAAGCGACGGCGAGGAGCCGTCACATCTTACACGTCTGGTAGCATGAATTAGTCTCCTGGCCAATGCTCGAGTCTATCTATCACACTCGAACTCACTGCTGGGCAAGTCGCCGGTCGGACTGTCTCTTCCAAATCATGAACTATGTCTTTCAGGCAAGGCAGTGGCTCGTGACCTGCTCGCTTCTCGCCTAGGCGGTTTCCGGCCCGAACGACTTCACCTCCAAAACCAGTAGTTGCATGAGGAAGGCCATTTGACACAGACGGCCTTGCATGCTTGCATTGTCCCCGTAAGCAGGACCAGAAATAAGCGCCAACCGTCTCGGTCATATTCGCCCCGTCCGGCTGCAGTCGGCGCGCGCGCGCGCAAGGTGCGATACTTTTCTTGGTCCCTCCCGAGTCAGTCAAGCTCGGACGGGAACGATCTCGCTCAACACGTCCCGTTTTCGAACATGACCAAGCTGTTGGTCGCCGAAGCGGAAACAAGTCGTCAAGATAGAGTCTAAAGCAGTTTACATCCCGCGCCCCCCCTTAGAAGAAAAAAGGCCGAGCATGATGGATGGCACATGCGGATTACCACGCCGTCTAATGAGAGGACGCAATCGGATGAGCGGGAACAAAGCTGGTCGTCGTCCCCGGTCGGGTGACTACTGCCATCCCCTCCCATCTCGGCGCTACCATCTTTTGGACCAAAGGCCCGTTGCAAGTACGGAAATGGAGGGAGAAACGAGTTACTCTAGCCCCATGCGAAACAATACACGCGTCCACCTCGTGGCGCCGTGAATGCGCCTACCCGTCGACCCGGTACGACCAAAGCTACCATGACATTGCATTGTACGTGTCCTTCTCCAATGCCGGGACAGCTCAGAGGCGCGACACAGCGTCTGCGTTCCGGCCGAGTCAGAACCGCGCAGTGCTATACAGATGCGACGATATAGGTAGCACCGGGCGGTTCCCTTGGCTCCGGCTTCGAGCTCGGCGTTGGCCTGCACGCTTTCGCATTCGGGCCTGTACGCCTGAGGACTCGTCGGTCTGCACCTGCTCCGGCGCACAGTTGGCAACGCGCGAGTTTGCGGTCGTTTGTGCTCATGACCCCGTCATAGGGTACTCGGAATGTCCTTACCCCCCCTTTTCTCACTCTCACCGACAGAAATGTCTTGTGTAACGCTCGTTCGGATGGCTCATCTTGCGCCCCCCTCCCGGGGCAGGGACACAGTCTCGGGCAATCAAGTCCACTGGCTGCAGCACAGCAACGGCTTGCAGCCGCCACTTACCGGGATACTACGCAAGGGTATGGAAGACTCGGTCCCAAAGTCCAATAGGCCTCTATCATGTGATGACTGGATTGTGTGTTCACTGTTTGGTGCAACTGCTGTCAGCGTAGTAGGCCCGGGGGGCGAACTATCCTTGTCGAAGCTATCTACTTATCGGATTGGACAGGCGGCGACAATGATGCTGTCATGGACTCCCCAAACGTTTGATTAGTCACAAGTCCTCACTCGATACACAAATTCATAGGACACAATTTCTGACACGATACACAGACACAGACAAAGCTGCATGATTTCTTGAAATAGGCGACTTCATGACACCATGGTCCGGTGAAACCAAGCACTACCGTCTCTGTCTTCATTCTCTTTCATATTCGAATGCACAAGGAAAGTACAGTAGTTGGAGTGGCGAATGAGATCAGGTCAAAGTGACGCAACAAGCCCAAGATGTCGCATGTTTCTTCTTGTTGCTTTCATACCTCTACGGCCATTGGCAGGCGACGGAATCCACCGCAGCGAGCCACATCGCACTGGAGCTCGACCATGCGCTTCTGATCACCAGTCGGATCAGCCGAGTCTGGTTCGAGCGCCCAGGTGAGGAAGTCATTGGTGTAGTTGGGCGTGAAGTCGGCGCTCAAAACACCCAGTCGCTGGCCGTAACGCGTCACCTTGTCCCAGTCACGACGAACATTTTTGAGGTCCTGGGAGAAGTAGGCGTAGCTGCGCTCAAATATCTTGCGGTTGAGCTCGGATCCCATGACTGGCTTGAAATCCACATATTCCTTCCAAGCAGCGTGGGGATCGGCAAGGACGAAGTCGGTGGCTTTCTTAACCGCGCGCATGAATGCGCGCACCTTGTCTGGGTTCGCTGTGACGAATGCTTCGTTGCCAATGTAAAGGATGGAGCAGAAGCAGCAGCAGCCCAATTCGGCAAGTTCATCGATACGCAACATCTGCACGTCAGAC
Source organism: Aschersonia sp. MBC 877 (assembly GCA_030787035.1). Taxonomy (NCBI): domain Eukaryota; kingdom Fungi; phylum Ascomycota; class Sordariomycetes; order Hypocreales; family Clavicipitaceae; genus Aschersonia; species Aschersonia sp. MBC 877. The sequence continues at coordinate 53,654 of JARJUA010000342.1, read as the reverse complement.
TTGTCACGGCCCTGGGAAGTCAACCATTCTTCCAGCTCGACCATCTGAACATTCTCAAGACCGATGCCGGCATCGATGTCACCTCGAATGATGGCCTTGGACACATTCATGCCGCACCGAACAGCCGTATAGTCGGCGGGCGTGAGACCGTAGTGAGACGTGAGCTCGTCAATTTGGATCTTGCCGAACTCCCCAACATATCCAATACGCTTGCCCTTGAGTGAGCGGAAGTCGGTTGTGATGCCAGAGTCCTTGAGGTACACGACACCTGTGAAGGGCTCATCCAAAAGGCTTCCCACGGAAACGACGGGAAAGCCTCGGGCTTTGGCCTGAAACAGGTCAGCTTGGCGCATTTGATCGTCTTTCAACGCGACATACAGCCAAGGTATGAATCATGGCTTTGAAGCCCAGATCAACTTTGCCAGTGCCAACAATCTCAGTGACGTCCTGGCAATTGAGTCAGCACCAAGTATTGCGCATCACTGGCTGTCAAACGTACACTAGGATCGTTGGGCTCTAGCAAAGCCACCTTGATCCCTTCATCTTCAAAGTAGCCCTTGGCCTGAGCTAGATACAGCGGTGCATGGTACGGGGTGGCATGCCTGTCATGAGATGTATGAGCACAATCTTTGACTTGGCGGCAGAGATGTGAGGAACGAAGAGGTGCAAGTGTATACCAGTTGGTGAGGAAAGTAATCTTATCCGTGGACATGATGGCGATTCGAGGCGGTAGCTGCAGGAGTCAGTCGCGGCAAAGGTGTGAGAGGGGCTGGAAGGGGAGAGTCGTCAAGAAGCAATTCCTTTCGCTGGCATTATCCAGATCAAGTTCACCGGTATTTCTCAGATCAATGCCCCAGCCTTTGCCTGCCGGATAGCAGGGCAAAGGGAGGGGCATCGAACACCCGGTTGCTTTCTTGGTTTACTTTACCTCGACCTGAATATGCGAGAGGCATCATGTGCTTCTTGGGACGCTGTTCGCGTACCGATTTCTTCTGTGAAGAGAAGGGCTTGGTTGGTGATGATTGAATGAGTAGAAGTTGAGTGCCTTGCCGCAGAAATGACGAGGGAAGACGAGAGGAGGGGAAGAACCTTTCCTTTCCCCTCCTTCCCAAAGCACCAATATATATATATATCTCATATTGTCTCCGCACGAGCTAAACCCATTCTTTTCCCCACCAAACGAGAGCGGGCTCGGCTGTGATAGGTTTAAATGTCGGCTGTCCATGTCTAGAAGCGCAGCACTGATGGCACATGATTACATCACTGACTTTTGGACATGGCACGACAATGAAGCAACGCGGACAAAATGCTGCATCTTATTCTCCGCCGGAGGTCTGTGGGCCGCCGTCGCCTTCATGCGCCCTGCTATTAGGAGCACGACAGACCAACTGTTACGATCCTGCCTCTCCATATTCCACGCCGACGTCGGCCGAGTAGAGCATGGAGGTGCTTTTTTTTGGTTCCAACTCTCATCGCTGCCATTCTCTCCGCACTTTACATTTCACCACAGCGAACACGACCGTCTCACGACTTCGAGGCCTGCACCCATTGCAAGATGGCACATTGAAAGATGGCACACAATATTATTTCTCATCCGATATGGGCTCCATGGCCCCCATTTCTACTGTGCGCAAAAAGGAAAAGGAGAGAAGATGAAAGGAAATGGCACAATATCAGGTCGGCGCTCTATACTGCGTTTGTTTTGCATATCCCTACTAGAATCATGTCCTCCGACGAGCAACGTTCTGCCTAGCGGTGAAGCTGTCGGTCCTGGCCGCTCGTTTCTCAACCTCTTTGTCCTCATCTTTCTTGTTGGATTTGTTCTTTGAATTCTTGCTCTTGTCGTTGTTCTTTGAGTTGTTGCTGCTGTCGTTGTTCTTTGAATTCTTGCTGCTGCCCGAATCGCCTTGATCCTTCCCGACAAGGTTAGCCTTGCCGGTTTCAATGTCTTCAGATTTGTCATTTTTGCCGGCGTCGCCGTTGATGATTTCCTTAACGATGTCGTCGCTGCTCTTGCTGTTGCTGCTCTTGCTGTTGCTGCTCTTGTTATTGTCGTTGCTCTTGTTGTTGTCGACGCCCTTCTTGCCGTTAATGATGTCGTTGACGATGTCGTTGCTGTTGCTGTTGCTATTGCTATCGTTGTTGCTGTTGTCGTTGTTCTTGTTATTGTTGTTATTGTTGTTCTTGTTGTTATTGTTGTTGTTACTGTTGTTATCGTTGACACCCTTCTTGCCGTTGATAATGTCATTGACGATATCATTACTGTTGTTCTTGCTATTGCTATTGTTATTGTTGTTGTTATTGCTATTGTTATTTCTGTTGTTGTTGTTGTTGTTGTTGTTATTGTCAATATTGTTTCTGTTGTTATTGTTATTATTGTCATTGTTATTTCTGTTATTGTTGTTATTGTTATTGTTGTTGTTCCCGTTGTTGTTGTTCCCGTTGTTCCCAAGGTTCTGATCATTCAGTTCGCTCACTTTAAGAGCGGCTTGCAGGGCCTGCGGGGCACTGAAAGCGTTCTGGAAACCGACTCTCTCATCAAAGCTAGCCTGATTGATCAAGATTTGTTTGTTGATGGATTCTGCGCTTTGCGCGGTACGAATTCCAGCTGCTTCGTTGACAGTCTCATCGGTATCGCCTTGCAGGACTGGGACGCAGCCACCAAATGGACCAGCCAAGGCATTGTTCATGCATCGAACGGTGCACGTCTTTCCATTTGATCCTGAAAGCATCCATAATCAGTCTGCAATTCGAGGCCTTGCGGGAACAGTGCACTGTATGACTTACCGCCGGTACAATTCAGATCTTTGGGCATCTCCAATTCGATATTGTGTTGTGTCGCCTTTTCAGTATCCTGACCATTGGCCCCAGGAGCGTTCTGGAGGACCTCAAGTTTCTGCAGTGAATGTGTCAGTCGGGTATATTTGAGAGAGAAGGGAAAATCGGGATGCCTCACCTTGATGTTACTGGCCGTGTTACCGGTCTCGTCGATATCGCAGACAAAAGGGCCCGCGCCATCGGCGTTGACTTGATGCATAACGATTGACAGCTTGCCTCCCTTGGTGACGGTAGTCATTGAGTTGTTCACGATGGCCTGTTCAATGCAATCGCCGACATCGATGTTGCCGGTAAGCTGAGTGCGACCGCACTGATTGACAAGGTTGGCGTCCATCTCAGCCTGCCTTATGATGGAAGTGTCCTGCTGGCACGTAATGCCAGGGCAATCACGAGGAACGGCACTGTTGACTATACACAGGATTGTTAGACCTTGTCTGTCATCAAAGACATCAACGCAAGACTGTACGATGTGTGACATACTTCCGCAGGCAGAACTGTTGCCGGAGTTTTGTTCACCCTGAGAAGTGACGAGAATGGCATGGGCATTGGCCAAGAGAATGTAAGGCGCGGCGGCCAACAGCTTAGAGTACACACGCATGGTGAAGTAGTGTGGAAACGGATCCTGCCGCGTATGGAGCCAAGAAGGGAAAAGTAAGAGGAGAGCAAGTGATCAAGAGAAGAAAAGAAAGAAAGAAGTGCCGGTTTTTTTTTGCCTTTTTTTGAATCCCCAAATCACCAGGATTTATTCTGCAAAATGCGCCAAAAAAGTCACGAATGAGCAAGGAGAAGATGGATGGACCCGAGGATGGGATGAAGCTGTCGGACATATATATAAATTCTCGACTGCCAAGGTGATGGGCTCCTGAGATCGAATATAGAAGCACGACTCGGTGCGAATCTCGTCACATCCCGGTGGACTCGATCTTGATACAATCATGCACGTATGCAAGATTGCCGCCTCCCAGATGGACGAGCCGACTTACTCGACTGCCCTGGCGATGACGCCCGAATCTCCCAGGGCATCGAGCCCGACGAGCGAGCAAATGACATGATGGGATGAATCGCGCCCCCCACCTTCTCCTTGTTTCCACATGTTTATGCTTACCGATAGAGCAGGTCATGTAGACCGAGACGTGAGCGCGAGCGACAACGATCAAGCCAAGATTGTTGCACCATGGCCGGACTTGAGACACGAAGCGACGCGGAAGAGAGCCCTCGGCCAAGGCACGCAGCACAGCCCATCGAGTGCGTGCGCGCCCTGTTCCGATTTTCCGCCGATCCGAAACTTTGACGACATTCTGGCTGGACGATCGCGGTGCATCTCGAGCCGACAGAAGGGTTTGGGCCTGGTTCTGGAAGATGCACATGAAAGAGAGTGGTTCACGCTTGATTTAATTGTGCCTCTATAACCCCCAGCTTTCTTATCGGGCAAACTATGGGGAAAACCCGTTCCCCTTCTTCTCCAGACGATGAAATTAATTTGCCCGGCCCCGTCAAGTAATGACTTGCCCCAGCAACCTCCATTATTAATAGATTGAGTCCTGAATAAATTACGATTTGTGATGTGGAAATCTAACGCCTGAACAAAGGGGCCACGATGAAATCGGCCCCCTCATTCATGCTGATGAGTCCTGACTAATGCGCGGACGTTTCTGGGCTAAGAATCGATGACCAAGGGTTGTTTCGGATGCGGTCCCAAAACGGCTAGGCCCAGTACGTCCAAGTATCCAAGTGGTGGTGGGGCTGAGGCGGCCGTTTTAGTCCACACGACAACGTGTGACGCCGTTTCAAAGACGCGACCGACTCACTCATGCAACCAAGAAAAGACGTGCGAGAAGGCCGAGAAAGGGCACAGCGACGTCGTTGCCGTCTTCTCACTTCGTCTCCGATACGACGTCGGACAAGTTTCAATTTCAAAACATCTTCTTTTTAATCAACAAGAACCACGAAAGGCTTCGCATCAGATGCCTTGCCCGCCGTTGTCCGCCCGATAGACGACTCATGACGTGGCGGCCGCGGCTTCGTGGCAGCGGGAAGCATCAGCTGGCATCTGGCCCTTGGACGAGATGAAGCCGATGTCCTGCCCGTGGGAGCAGCCAAACACGTGGCGTCACACGACCGTGGACAGCAAGAAAAGGCACGCAGGCTGAGCCACGGCGCCCACGCCCCCCCGTCAGTTGCCCCTTGATACACCATCGTGTGTCACGTCGACCGAGAGAGGGAACAGGCCAGTGTTGGCGATGGCGACGAAGCCTGGACCGATCACGCAGAGGTTCTGGAAAACGAAAGACTCGGGAGTTCCGATGGAGGCCTCGTGTGTTCCGACATGGCCGACGACATTTTCGTCGTTTGGAAGCTCAAACGCTTTGCTCTCCGTCTCTCTCCTAGCGGGTGCGCAGCTATCGTGCATGAATATGCCAGCGCCTTTAAAAGTTTCTGCATCCCCCTTTCGTGTTGATCGGCCTTGGTATCATCTTCGTTCTGTCCATCTTTTGTTCCGTTTTTCTTTTGGGGGGAAAATCACTGTCACAGCTGCACAAGTGAGGGAAAAAGAACACAAGCTTCCTTCTGATACATATTAATACCCCTTTCTTTTGTTTCTCGTTCTCGACTATACACCAATACGCGCACTCACACATATTTGGGCATATGCACTCTCTCTTGTTTATCTTATTCCACACAGGCCGGGCAACATGAGGGCCGTCACTTTCGTGACTGCGGTCGGCGGCCTCCTTGCCAATGGCATGGTGGTCCCACGCAAAGCAGAAATATCAGAAAGTCAGTAGTGAACAGCTCGATGACACTTTCTTTCCCCTGCTCTTCGCAGCCATTGGACACTGACTGACCTTTTGTTTCTTCAGGAGGCCTCAGTGTTGTTGCCTGCACCTTCACACCCACAGGTCCACCAGGTAGCCAACCCGTTGTCGCCTGCTCGCAGTCGGGAGACATCAACTTGGGGGGAGGCAAGCAAGGGGAAAAGGGAAAGAAAGAGCTCCAAGCGCCGCCATCAGCAGCAGCGCCGCCAGCAGCACCAGCCCCGTCAGCGGCAGCACCGCCCCCGCCACAGCCCAAGGCCGGCGGCAAGAACTTCAACGTCATCGTTGGCGGCGTGCTGCCGCTTTTCGTGCCCAACACGCTTCAGGCCGCCCCCGGCGACCAGGTCACCTTCCTCTTCAGCACCGGAAACCACACCGTCACGCAGTCGTCCAAGGATCAGGCCTGCCAGCCGCTGCAGGCGACCAACAAAGACGCCGTCCACAGCGGACACATCCCTTATGCCGACGGTCAGCAGGAAATCGGCACCTTCACGGTGCAGATCGCCAATCAGGAGCCCATGTTCCTGTACTGTGCTACTGGTCCTCACTGCCAGGAAAACCAGATCATGGTCATCAACCCGTGAGTACCTCTCGCGACCCCGCGTGCCCCTTCTCTTGCTTTCGCTCACCGCCCTTCTTCCCAGGTCATCACCCGATGATATTCTCAAGTACCGTGAGGCGGCGGCAAAAGTCGAAAAAGCCGGAGACGGCGGCGCCCCGTCAGGCGGCGTAGTTGGCTCCATGTCCCTCGCGCAAGCAGCCGAGATCTTTACGCCGCAAAAACCGCTGCCTCCGCCTCCACCAAAGGCAGAAACACCACCTCCAGCGGCGGCAGCACCACCTCCTTCAGCAGGGGCACCACCAGCAGCAGCAGGAGCACAGCCTCAAGCGGCGGCCCCGGCATCATTACCCAGCCCTTTCACTTTCCCACCACATTAAGCGGCGTCTGGGGGGCCGGGCCCTCAAGACGGCCATCAGCGAAGCAGGTGGAATGGAAGGCGACGGCCCAGGATGCCTGCTTTTTGATATTTTGATCCCTCCTTTCACTCGGCAGCTTCTCCCGCCCTTAGTTCTGGGAAGAGCACAAAAACGTATATCGTGGTAGTAAAAGCGCCGGCGCAGATTCCCGTGTGCGATTTTTCAGATCTTACGATAATGACATAAACCTCACACTGTAGACAATAAATACGTGCTGTATGTATTCATTGGACATCAGAGCTCGTGCTCTTTTTTTTTTTTTTGTAGTCTGCTGCTGCGCCTTATTGTTCTTCTTCGCCGCATCGTAGAGGGGTGTCTTGATCACGGATGCAAAATTCGGTCTAATTTACAGGATTATGTGCAGTTTCCCCCCTTATTTCCCGCGTTTCTTTGTACTGGCCCTGCCAACCTGGTCATATCCTCTTCTGTAGAGTCAGGTCATCATACACCTTTTGAAACAGGTAGCACCGTCTATCCAGGTGCCACCCGCTGATATTCTTGATCATCTCATCTGCCGCGGGCAGAAAGTCCTTCTCGGGCCGCACACCTGCCCCAATGTGCGCCAGACGCGGCGAACGCTCCCATCCGGGCCCGGCCTCTGGGTCCTTGACGAAGTTGGCCCATGCGGTCTGCATCTTGTGGCTCAGGGCCATCTGGTAGCTCGTGGCGCCGTTGCGCGGGTACGTGCCGAAGACGAGCGGAATCTCCGACGAGTGCCACGCGCCGCTGTCGGGGAAGATCTCCGTGTTGGCGAAGCCTGCATCGAAGTAGTACCGCCACGTGGGGATCCAAGCCTTGAGATCGTCGGCGGTGAATACCCTAGCCGGACACTGAAATGCCAACTCAGTCATCATGGCGCTTAGCTGGCGGTATTCGTCGGGAATGCCGGGACTACCGACCGGGTAGTGCTTGTTGGCCACATCCGTCAGTTCGTCCTTGTAGTCCGGGAAATGCTCTGCAAAGTACTTGGCCGTGTTGTTGATGCCATACACAAAGGTGAGGCCCTCGTCGGAGTTGCTCCCAATCATGACGGGCACGCGGGCGATTCTCGACGATCGCTTGGTTGACTCCCAGCGGTCTTGGCGGCCGTGATTCGCCCAGGTGACGCCGTCGTCGTGGATGGGTCCGAATGTGAGCGCTTCGCGTTCGACCATGTCTCGTAATTTCGGGGCCGGCATGTCGCGCAGGCAGGAGAGCGATTGGCCTGGTGGGCAGTTGGCGGCTTTGGCGAGCTTCTCCCACGACACGGCCGAGTTGTTGTTGGAGCCGATGACGGAGGCTTGACCTGACTGCATGATGGCTGCCCGGAAAGCGCGCGGCGTGGGCGGAGCGGTGACGAGGGTGTCGACGCTGCCGGCTCCGGCGCTTTCGCCGGCGATGGTGATTTTGTCGGGGTCGCCCCCGAAAGCTGCGATGTTTCGCCGTACCCAGTCCAGCGCAAGTCGCTGATCGAGAAGTCTACAATTCCGGTGTCAGTGCCTGTCTATGCCTTCGTATTTTGTCACATGCTTTCACTCTCTTTTTTTGAACCCGTCGGCCTAGTGGGCTTAGACCAGGAAAAAGAAGGGAGAAAGTGACAAAGGGAAGCCACAGGAGGGCGAAGGAGAGGGTGTTCGCAACCGCAAAAGAACATACCCCAGATTTTGCGCCGATCTCTTTATATCCGGCGATCCGGGAAAGCCAAAGACGTTTGTCCGATAATTCGACGTCACCACAATGATGTCCTGATTGGCGGCGAAGCTGGTCCCATCATAGGCCGGCAGAGATCCCGCGCCAAAGCCAAAACCCCCTCCATACAGCCAGAACAGCACCGGTAGGGCTGCCTTCTTGCAGTTCCCAGTCCGAGGCGAGGAAGGCAGCGGGGCAAAGATGTTCAGATTCAGGCAGTCCTCGCCGTCTTCCACAGGCGGCGGCGGCTTATTGAACCAGTCCATGCTCCGCCTGCGGGCCTCTTCGGGGTAGTCGAACTTTTGGTAACACGCCGGCTTGAAGCTGGACGCATCGTATGGCGAAGCCCACGGTTCATGACTTCGGGGGGGACTGAAGCGCTCCGGTTTGGCACCGAAGGGGATACCCAGAAAGCGGACGACGGGCTTTCGTGAGGCCTCTTCTACGGTTGTGGTGCCGACAATGACACCGGAGTCGGTGCGGGCTGAAGGGCGTGATGAGGCTTCATTGTCGTCGATGGGCGCGGCAAGTCCAGCCGCCGCGTATAGAAGACCAAAGACGAGAGTGTTGAACAAGGCCATTGTTTGACCAAACACTAAAATTCGCAGTGGTGTGAGAGCGCGTCACCTCCGCTGGGCGCTGCTCAGGTTTGGGCATCATGGTATCTTTATTTCATGCAAGTCTCACTTCGCTGCAGAGTGACCATCTTATTCACCATTCGCCCTCGGCCTCGGGGTCTTGCCATCAGCTGCTTCTTCTGCCCGTGCTCTGGCTCTGACTGGCACCACAAGCCTACTTTTCGGCCAAGTCAGTTTGGCTGAGGCCTCCTCGTCACTCAGACCCCAGCTCTGACTAGCCCGAGTGCAATGCAACCCCCCCACCTGTTTGCCTCGCGAAAGAGCTACCCGGACCAACTGCGATGAGTCCATGCGAAGGGAGCAGAGGGTCTCCGACGTTGTTTAATAAGGCTTCCCGGTTTTTTCGGTCGCCATGGCCGGTGTTCCCGGCCAGCGGGCGCGACGGCCAAGTCTCGGTCGGATTTGGCTGGTTGCACTTGTGACGACATTTCGGTAGTCGTGGGCTGACACGACGAGGTATCCGTGGTCTATACCTGCGAGATCGATGATCCTGAGCGTCATCAGGCACTGGGAAGAAGAGAAGCAGAAGGTCCAGATGAAAAGCTTGAATCCGTGCCACGGCGCTCAACTGCCGACAATCTTGGACCCTGCTGCGGGTTTTCCGCCCTTCATGCCGGTTCGCTGCTTGACAGGTTTCTGCACTTCCGAAACATGCAGTTCGAAGGAGGTAGCAAAGAGATTCTCCACTCTGCTCTTGACGTCCGAACGAGACGCAAGAACCCAAGGGGAAAAAAAAGGAAGGGAAAAGGGGAGGAAGTAGCCGCATGCAAGATTCAACACCGACAAAGCCCAGAATCGACGTCATACCGTTGTGTCGCGTCTGAAGATACACATCGAGTCTGCCAAGACGTCCATGGCCTCGAGTGCTGGGCTTAATCAGCTCGGACCACTCAATCTGGAGCAATCACGATGAACAGTTCGCAATTTTCCATCCTTTCCGTCCAAAGCACCAAAGACAGATCCAATGTTAATTAAAATTGATGAGTGTCGGCAATGCACGCCGTCCGTGCACCACGTGGCCAGATCAGGCAATTCTGGTGCGCCAAGTCGTCCCTGCTCCCTCCCAGGGTCTCTCTTTCCATCTTAGCATGTGGATACGCCGACCACTTGGTGTCGGCCTGGTGTCGGTCTGGGGATTGCCAACTGACAACTGCCATCTGCCATCTGCTAATGTGGCGGCCGCCCCCCCGCGGGCCCCCGACGCCATGGGCTCGCCCGGCTTCTTCCCATCAGTCATTTCCTTTTCTCCCCTTCCCTTCCCTTCCACGCCTCACATGATGCAGCAATACTCGGCGCAGTACAATTCTGGGGCACTTTTGCCGGCTCTGGTATCGACAGCTTCACCCATCAGACCGCACGGGAAGCGAGGCACTTTGCGAACTCGCCCCGTTTTTTTATCTCGACTGACTGTCGTTGCCGCCCTGACGCATCGAATCTCGTCGTACTCCTTCTCATACTCGTCCAACCACTTCTCAATCTCAGCCTGCTGCTGAACGTCCCCCGAAGCGAGCCACGCAGCAATCAGGCAAATCGAGATGTGTTCTGCGGCAATAGGTACGCGCGTTCTGACTTCGTCCGCCAGCTCGATTGCAGCGGCGCAGAAATCGTGACGCTCAGCCTCGAGCATCCTGTCCGGAGGGCCGCATTTGCGCAAAAAAGCATTCAAGGCCAGCGCTATGCCGAGCGTCAGGGAGAGCGAAGCTTGAACAAAGGTCTGCGTGCGCAGGACCCGGAGCGGCTGCAACGTCACGGGACCAGCGCTGTGTGGATCGAGGGCCTCTTGCTTGAAGCTTTTTATGTTGGAAATGTCGACGCGTGTAAGGTCGTAGTATGGTCTGATTCGATGCACGTTCTGCTGCGGATGTCTGATGATTTCGGAGAACATGGCCAGACGATCTGGTCGCAGACAGCTCACGTTGAGCCCGTTGTCTCTTTCGCTCCTTCTCACACCATGCAGCTGAGCGACTTCATGTATCCAAGGCTCGACGTTGATGTTGGGACTGAATATGCTCTCAAGAAGCTGGACATGATCTGATATTAGACACCACGGATCTCTAATGTTCCGCCACCACCTTTGTTACTTACCACGACCATGGCAGCTGACCTGACAATGCTCGCGGAGAACTCATCTCGTGGCTCTACCACGCCGACCATTCGCCGGAGCAGATACGCGATACCATGGCCATGACCTGTGTACGGCTCTCCCGGGGCTGCCATCCACCGCTGGACAGCCACCACGAGATAAATGGCGCATAGGGTCTCGAGGGAGAATGCGGTGCTTTCCTGATCCAAGCCGCGCTGTATCGCTCTGAGCGCTGCAATGTACTTCCTCCTCGACCCGGTCGTCACTGTGTTACTGCGCACATCTTTTACCGCGCTGACCAATGCTGTCACCGACGCATCAAAGGCACCACTTAGACCCAATCGCTGCGGCAGCTCCTTACCCACGATGCCGAAACAAAAGAGGTCATATCCCGGATGCGTCACAGCTAGCACAGATATTAGCGCAGCCGCCGTGACGGTCGTCTCATTGCTCGGACTGTGAAGCCGGGACAAGCCCATGTTGCCATGATTCTCGACGGCCTGCCCATCTTGGCCAGTGAGCCGGACGACTCGACCAGACTCGAGGCGCATCGTAGACGATTGGTCTTTGAAGATGAATTTTCGCTGACCAGATCCCACACATGCAAGCCCGAGCCGCACGCAGCGAGAACACGAAGGTACGGCCTTGTCACACTATCAACAGAAGATGGTCAGCAGACTCTGCATGTTGATAATGCTGCGTCTGCGAGAGGGGACTGATTGCTCACGTACTCGTTTCCTAACTCGTCGACACGCATCGCAGCTGCGTGACGAGGGGACGCCAGGCATTTCCTGCAAAGATTGTCACTTTGAGCAACAATCAGTTCCAAGGGCAAACAGCAGCTTGCAAATTTCTCAGGTCGTCATGATATAATCAACGAAAGGATTTTCTTCTTTAATTTGACCCGGAACAGAACAGAATCATGGACATCGTGCCTCGTAATCCCTTCATGACGACCGTCATTCCCCCTCCAAAAAAAGAGGGTCTAATCACGTAGCCCCTGCAGGCCACTTCTACCGAGATGCACTTTCTACCGATGGATGTGACACGGGACACATCATCATCACACACTGCACCCAAATGTGGCGACTTGCTTTCCACCTCACCATCAGCAAAGGGCACTATTGGCCGGCCGCAGGATCGTGCTGACCGCAGGAATGAGAATCCCTCGTCACCGCCACTTGCTCATACACTCCGAAGCGAAAAGGCAAGGAAAAAGCTTGCTCTAACAGTGCTATCACGTAAGCCAGATGGTCTATCTCTGGGACAGGATGCAGTGTACCATGTGCATTTGGGGGCAATGACGACATCTAGACTATGGAGGGACTGACGCCCCATTGCGTCTTTGGGGAGGAGTAATTTCGCGGCAGAGAAATCGCGCTGCGCATGCTGTTATCCTCGGGTCACCAACGCGGCGCAGCGTATTTGCAAGCATTATATGTTTTAGCTTAGAATCATGATGCATTAAGAAATGATGATGTGTATTCAGAGGCATCATATCTACGTGTAACGGTTTTCGTTAATTCCTCCAATTTTTTCCTAAGAAAAACATGTTTATTCAAGAAATGTTATTCATCTCAAGTTTTGTATATAAAATATCTACTGCTTGTATCTTTTATTCTTTGCGGGTCTCGTAATGCGTAGTCTACTGTATTTGATCTCCCGCTGAAATGATCAGGTATATGTGTTATTCCAAAAACAATTGTCCCGACGTTGCTACGGCGATACCTGGCTTGCTCAGATGTCGACCGAGCTTTTACCAGGCAGCCTTGGCCACCAGTCCTTCAGGCCACTTCCGCACCCAAGCTCTCCTTGATTCATCCAGCAGGATGATGAACAGCCCAAAGGTAAAGGGAAGGAACCAGTGCTCAACCGGCACACCCGCCGTGTTGATTACAGTCTGAATCGACGGAATGTACAGCCAAATGGCCGCCATGCCCAAAGAAAACAAGATAGCCGGAAAGAGGTACCAGTTCTGCGTGTCCTTGTTGAACAACGGTGGGTGCTGAAAGATGCTCAGCCGACGAGTCCGCGTAGCCATGAGGTTGAACCACTGCATAACGACCAAGTTGACAAAGTAGATGGACGACGCCTCTGCTAATTTCTGCTGAAAGTAAGTCGGGTCGACGTTGGGAGGGGTCCGTCCAAAGCTGAACCACAGGTCGGAAAAGGGGATGCCATTGCGCTGGAGGTACCAGAAGGACATTGCGAAGGAGGCTACTGTTTCCACGACGCCGATCACGCCGTAACCGTGGAGAATGAGCTGCCAGTTCACGAGGCGATCTTTTTTGACGTTGCGAGGCTTGCGAAGTAGGACGTCGGCTTCTGGTTTCTCGTACGATAGTACAGTGGCGGCGGCGCAGTCGGTAAAGCAGCAGATGATGATCATGAGGAACGATGAGAGGATCTGCGGCAGGCCGAAAATGACCGAGGTCATGACAGGCCAAAACTCGGAGAAGGTCCCGGCTGGAAGAAGATAACATATCACCTTTTTGAGGTTGTCAAAAACGACGCGGCCGTATTGCACAGCGACAACGACGGACGAGAAGGAGTCGAGCAAGACCATGTCGGCGGCCTCCATGGCGATGTCCGACCCGCTCCCCATGGAAATGCCGACGTCGGCAGCTTTGAGGGACGGAGCATCGTTGACTCCGTCGCCCGTCATGGCGACGACGCTCAATTTTTGGTACTCGCGAACAATGCGAAGCTTCTGCTCGGGAGTCGTCCGGGCGAACACGACTTCCTCATACTCGGTCAACGCAGTCCACTGATGATCGCTTAGCGTCGTGAGTTCTGGCCCGCTGATGACCAGAGCGCCCCTGCTCTGGCTGCCTGGCTGCTTGCCTCCGTCCGAGTCTGATGTAGACACGTTATCGGTCGGGCTGCGCTCGAGTTGTGCAACGCTGTCCACTTGAAGGCAAGAAATGATGCCGGCTTCGCGCGCGATCGAGAGGGCCGTGAGGGCAAAGTCGCCAGTGACCTATGTATATCTGTGTGTCAGAGAGGCTTTTCTTGAGCCAAATTTTGAATGGGTCAACAAACATACCATGCATATTCGAATTCCGGCGCCGCGAAGAGTCGATACCACTTCGCGAATCTCGGGTCGAAGAGGATCGACAATGGCGACGAATCCAACAAGTGTGAGACCACTTTTTGCTTCGTCAATGGCCGTGGACTCGTAGTCAGCATTCGGCTCCTGGATTTTCCTGCCTTTGAGGAGCTTTCTGGCCAAGAGGAGGCATCTTTTGCCCTGCGACGAGTACATGTTCTTGACGTGCTCGAAGTTGGCCTTGGCTTCCACATTGAACTCGAGGATCTCGCCCGTCGGAGCTAGGTAGTGGGAGCAGCGTTCAATAAGGACGTCAGGCGCCCCCTTGATGGTCAAAAGCCTGAGCAAAGCGTCAGCGATTGTGTCGATTTTCCCTTGACCCATTTGAAAACACGCAGACTCACAAATCGTCCTCGAAAAAGCTCGCGGCGTCAGTAGGTGTTACGGTCCGTTCCAATGCCTCCTTGCGTGCAATCGTGAAACACCGAATCATGAATTTGTTTTTGCTGTTGAAGGCAAGCTCAAACACCTTCTGCCAGCCTGATCGAAGATACGAAACATTGCCCGAGGTCACAATTTCGGAGAACCGTAGGACCGCAGTGTCTGTGGCATCACCAAAGATATTTCTCTTCTCGATTGGCACATCAATTTGCGACGCATCCATCTCGGCTCCGTTGCAAAGAGCAGAAAGCGCGCCAAGCTGCCCAAAAGTCTGGGCTGATTCCGCCTTCTCGTTGTCGCCGGAGATGGCCTCTTTGAACTCACTGAGGGTCAGATTGTTGGAGCCGATAGCGCAGTCCGATACGGCCATTTTGCCCTAGATTTCGGCTCTGTCAGAAATGTTGCAGTCGCCCGGGTCGTCACAGCATTGCGCGGAGCTTACTTGAGTGAGTGTTCCGGTCTTGTCAGAGCAAATCACAGACACTGAGCCGAGGGTTTCCACCGTCCTGAGAGACTTGCAGAGAATCTTGTTTCGTCTCATGAGGTTGGCGGTGATGGTCAAACCGGCTGTTATAGCGATAGGCAGCCCTTCCGGTATGAAGGCCACGGCCACACTGACGCAGTTCACAATCAAGGTTGGCACATTGATATAGTCTGGATAGTCACGCCGAAGCCAAGCAGACCTGATAAACGACCAGTCAGTCTCGAGGTTGCCACATATGCGAGAAGCTGCTGTGACTCTCACCATACTACTATGACCACGATAATCATGGTGATCATAATTGCGCAAATGAACAAAACGAAATAGAAAACCTCTCTCTCCAGCGTTGTCATTCCCGTTTTGGGCTCGTTCGTCAAAGTAGCGATGCGGCCAAAGACGGTTCGATCTGCAGTAGCCACAACTATGCCAGTGGCAGATCCGATTATGCAGTGCGTTCCTTGCAGGCCAATGTTGTAGGTCTCGAGGTAGTTATCATCGGTGTGGTCAACTGTTGCCGCGATAGGCCGTGATTCGCCTGTGAGCACGGACCGATCAAATTTAACATCTGGCGACACCTCAATGAATCGCAGGTCAGCTGGGAGTTTGTTGCCGGATTTGATCAAGACGATGTCTCCTGGTACGAGTTCCTCGGCTGGGATGTGGGCGACCTGCCCGTCCCTGATTACTTGGCATTGTTCTGGCAGCATGTCCTTGATAGAAGACATCACTCGAGATGTAGACCAATCCTGAAACATCGCGAAGGCAGCCTGGATTAAAAAGACGGCCAGAAGGACAATGGCAAGCGCCTGCGAAAGACAGATTATTAGCTTGGCCGGGCTGGCAGAAGGACGACTGGGACGCCCGAGGCCCATTGACGCACCAAGTTGGCAATCTGAGGAGCAGGTTCGCCGAGGGGCTTCCATGACACAAACACCAGAATGCTACCAATGAGCAAGATGCTGCCAAACCCTTTGAAGAAGTAACCCAAGATGGTGAGGATACGGTTCGTCTTGGGCGGTGACGGGGCATTTTTGCCATACTCCTGCAGGCGTCTTTTGGCCTGTGTATCAGACAGACCGCTACTCGGTGAGGTAGTAAGTCTCTGTGACACCTCAGTAGCAGTAAGAGTGTGCCACTCCAAGTCACTGAGGTCTGGCAGTCGCGAGCGTCAGTTGTGGACAGCGAACAAGACGGAGGAGGCGACACTTGCTTACCTTTGGCAGCAACCTCGCTAGCTCTGGCTAATTCAGCTCGTTCCTTACCCTTGGAGTCTGCGATCTGGAATGACCTTCATAAAGTTAGATGGATCATCTCGGGCCGGTCTATTGCTGTGACGCTTGGAGCAGTGCATCCCGAGTCCACTTACACGGTCCGGTATTGAATGGGCAACGTTAAGCTAGGGTCAACAGTCGTCCTGGCATGAAGGCTGCGACCACCAAGCGAGTCGTTCGAATTGGAGCGGCTAAGGCCAGGTCTCGACAGACTCCTTCGACGCCTGTGGCCCTCCTCCTCATCTCGCCATCGAATGCGGTCCGCTAACTGCACCTCGCTAGTCTTTTCCGCAGACATGGCGGGAAAAAACGAACAGTTCGAGACGAGGAGAACCGCAAATTGTTAAGAATGTCGAACAAGGATATCAAGACACAAGGAGGTGTTGTCGGGACGAACGAAGTGTTGTCGAATGACTACCTGAGGTAGGGAGTGAGACAGGAATTTGCACGCAAGGTTGGCTCGGCCGCCAACGGTAGGAGCAGCGTCACGACTACGGCGACACGTACTTTTCTACATCAAGGTAAAGTAAAGTAGGTAGGACGGGGCAATTATATTGCCAGCCAGGAGCGGCAAGCGTGTGCCGGCCTAAGGTTTTGGCTCTGCGTGCTGGGCGCCCTGGTGCCCAAAATTTTTCGTTTTCCACGACAACGGGAATCAACAATGGATTCAGCCAGCCTCTCGCATCTGACATGGCCGCTTTGGCGACGATGGGGCTGGCCGAGGACAGCTACCTCCATACCGGCCACTGCCCACAACTTGCATGCGAAATCACATGGGAGAAGTAGCTCCATTGGACCAGCGCAGCCAGAGTCTGGCGTCATACTGGTTCACGGAACGCCTCATCTGCCTGGGTGGCGCAAAAGCATAAAAAGTCAGCAACGGGCCAATCTGGCACCGGTGCTCCAGTCCAGAGGGCTGCGTCAGTTGGCTAAGCGTGCGTTGGCCAGGGCGTGGGTGTGCCACGCCACGCGATCCAGACTGGTCCCGTCTCTTTCATGGGAAGCGGAAGCCATATTTGGCAGCGTTCGAACGACGGGCTCGGTCGCAAGGGTCAACGCCATACTCGGTCAAGTGGAAGAAAGGATGAAAATTGCCTCGTCCCAGTTGAGCCAAGCACGAGAGGGGCCGGTGGAACAATCGGGGATTAAATCATCGTGGCGAAAGGGGAAAAGGCGAAGTGTTGCGCGACCCGAGCACGGGGAGAGGCCTGAAAGCAGACAAGAGAGGGGAGGGGCCCAGCTTGGATAAAGAGGGGTCAGGAACAGGAGGGAAGGGGGATTAAACAGAAAGCGTGCTCCGTACTGGCGGCATCGAGACAAAAGTTTCGATTAGAAAAGCCGTACGAGGACGATGATCTGACTCATGCCCGTCGCCGCGATGCGACGAAATGATCTGCATGCACAAATTCTTCTGCGTCCGGCTAAGGAAACCCTCTCACTCTGGATTCGTCGGTCGCAACTGCCTGCGGAAGCCGACAATCCCAGCGTCAGCTCCACTCACCACCCCGAGCAGAAAAACAAATGGCAGCCGCACAGAAACAACGGGAAAATAAATTCCAAAAAAAGAACCCTACGGAGTACATTGGAGAAGAAGGGAGAGCCCTGGCTCGACCAGATTGCTTAAACCGGCGCTATTGCTCCCTGAGCGCGCAGCTCACTTGATTTTCATAATCAACCAACGGAGCTTTTCCCTGAGCGGGAAGCTGGTATCCGGGAGCGGTGTCGATCTGTGACGCGAGCATGATCAGACTGCAGACCAGTCACTCGTGCGAGAAGCGAGTTTTCGAGGATGACGGCGGGATTCTGCTCCGCCCTTTCAAGTCGGCAATAGTCCGAGACCATCAGCACGTCTGGGACTTCGCGATTAAGAAGGGGCTGGTGGCGATAGTGCTGATTCGCTCATTCTCAGTACTGCGAAATCGTCTGTATGATGTGCTTTTGTTGCGTACTCCGTAAAGTACTCCAGACAGGCAAACGTGGGTAATTGTAGGTAGGTGTGCTAGCTGCGGCTGCGGCTGCGGCTGCAACTGCGACCCGACTGCAACTGCGACTTTCAAGCGCCCCCGGGGAGCTTGTTAGATCGGCCATCCTGTTCCTACCGTCCTGCTTCTACATACTCCGTACGTTGTGCACAATTGATGGATGTCTTTATTCTCGGGCAGGTGTGGACAATGCCTGCACCTCCCCCACCCGATCGCACATCCGAATACCTCAGGCATTTCCTCCGTAGATGTTGTTACATTGGGGCTGCCTGCCCCGTCAAGTCAAGTCCGATGCAGCTACTCGCCGGGCTGGACCTCGCTTTGTACAGAGTCAAGTCCATGGCATGATACATTGCTTGGTGTGTTGGTATGTCAGCCGTCAAGCCGAACAGGAGATGGTCCAACGCGAGACGCGCTCCATCATTGTTGCATATAGATAGATGGATGGCTGCGCCAGCCTCTTTTTCCATGCCCTGGCTCACCTTCGGGCGTGGCGTCGGTGCCTAAAATCTCTGGCTGTAACGACCCGGTGAGTTTTACCACCGGGCATCCATGAAATCTCTTGATGCACTCGTACATACTACTCTGTACGGAGTAGAGCATGGGGCATCTCTCAAGCCCATGGCAGAATTAAATCAGACCAAGCCCATTACCGATAATGCGCGAGACAGAGCAACTCACGGAGTGTGGTTCTTGAACCTTGGCAGGGTCCGTCGTCCCCTCTTTCGGATCGCTCCCGAGGGAGGCCTCCCCCCGTGGCACCCTTGATCATTGCTCGATTACCGGCCGCCAATTTCATGCCAAGCTTTCAGACATCTCCAAAACCCCAGTCGTGACTCCATTACAGCTCGGGCATTCGTGGAGCTCGGACCACACCCTATCGGATCGGTACTCACATCTGGAAGAACTGAAGAGAGTGGTACTCCATAAGTACGGAGTACATGGTCGTTCCGTCCAAAATGACGGATATTGTTCCTCTTATACCAGCTTACGCCGACCTTTCCTAGATGCCCGACGACGCTTTCGATAAGAGCGTGCAGTTTTCTTGTTTCTGCCTCTCTATGCTCTACGAAGCTTTGTGTTACCATCTCCAGTCCATTAGCTGCCCAATTGTGTCACGGCCTCTTTTAGTACTCTGGCATCCGGCGTCGCTAGCTGGAGATGACGGCGCGTTTCACTTGCGGAAAGTCATATGCAAGATGCATGTCCGGATTACACTGCAGTCGACATCACATCGCAAAGTTCTCCCCGACCTGCGAGGATCTTTTGCCGTGCTGGGCTCCTGGATGGTTCTGCAGCGGTGAGCGTTGGGGAGAGGGGACCAAACGAATGTCCCGTTGGCTAAGGCGACATTTTGTGCATACTCCATCATGGTCCATGGACCAGTCTCGATCGGCCCATCAGTGCAAGCGCAGCAGGCTTCGACGAGCACCATCCTGCACGTGCTTGACCTTGGATCCCGACTCCACGCAGCCGCCGCTGTAGGTACGTATTTTAGCAGCATGGTCTTTTTTCTTCTGACCGTGATGGAGAAAAAATTTGCATCGGGTGAAGAAGAAGTGTCTCCCCAAGCATGTGCTCTGAAGTTGGGCCCTCTGACACCTGCGGGCGCCTGCTGGCGATGGATGCATGTACGGCCTCCTCAGTTCCACGTTGCCTTGCCCTCTGTGCAAGCCGTCTGTTATTCCACTGTGCGTGGCTAGCCCGACAAGTCACGGCTCTGGCAGCAGGAGACATGCCAGCCTCGTGCCGCATACCCGTGCCGGTTGAGCAATGGAAATGGGGGTCAAAACATCCCGGGTCCCTGCGCGAAACTGCGTCGCGAAAAACCATCAATCTGGCGCCGCCTAACCACGCAGCCGTGCCGGTAACTTGACCTCGCAACACCTCGCAACACCCCATGCCGTCGTGGCTAAAGTCTGGCGGGCAAGGCAAGTGAGATGTCGGGGAACGCGCCATGGACGGACGCGGATTGGCGTGGACGAACGGGCCGCCCAGAGAAAAAAACAATGCCAGTTCGCCCTGCCCTGCCTACCTCCGTGTGCGGATGACGCTCAAACATCTCATTCGGGTCTGGTTGAAACACCAGCTCAGCAGCTGCACAGCCTGCCGTCACGCACCCATCACGCCCCGGGTCCTCGGGGCCTCGAGTGCCACCTACCGTGTCGCGTCACAACGTCAAACCGGATCTCCCTTGGCTCTCCGAGGCGAAAGAATGGCAAAACGCGCGACCGACCAAGGTGGAAATGCGCGAGCAGGTACTTTTGACCCGGGTACTGTAGCTTCACGAGCAAGCCGGACAAAGCTTCCACCCCACCGGTAGGGGGAGTACTGCGTTTTGTTGTTCCCCCGCTGCACCGGCACGCACGCATCCCGCGGCCTCGCGTGCATCTGTTGTGCACTGGCGACACGCATTTGATGGCTGACGGGCCCCAGTCATACAGGCCTCGCTGGAGGTTTTCGTCGTCACATCTCACCCACCCCCCTCACGAGGCAGATGATGCTGCCCATGCGTCTCTCCACGTTTTCCATGGTGCCAATTGCGGTGAGAAGACTTGTGAAGCAGGTGCTGTGAGCACAATGCCGCCCCTCCCCCTCTTGGTCCGATGCATCCTCAAGTACGGAGTACGGAGAACGGATGTACCAGGCGCCCACAAATGCAGACTCGCAAACCCCCATGAGCACATGTGCTGATCTCTCCGTTGGCTCGCTCCGTCACGTTGGCAAATTACAGTACCGAAAGTAAAAGTCAAGTAGCTGATGCGCCCACGGTACCTGCTGTAGCCGCCTAGCTGGCGCGCCTGGACGTACGGCGCTCATATGTACCGCGTATGGTCTAGTCCAGCCCGTTTTTGGATAGGTCTTTTTGATTTGCCCACCTGAGAAAATTGGAACATGGCACTGACTCTCGACACTGGCTTTGACGCATGCCCTTTCTGATCTCGTTCTATTTTATTTTAACCCCCTTTTAATTCCCACGCGCACTAAGGGACTGGTGACCTGTCTGGTCCTGCCCGGCCCTAAAGTTTCCTCGTATGCTTTTCCCTCTGCCACGTTGACGCTCTGCTTTCGCCTTCCCCGTCCGTCGCCGCCCCTACGTTCCTGCCCTCTGTTACCTACAGGCTACAGGTACCCTCTCGGCAGAACTCCCCCCCTGCTCCCTTTTCTCTCTTCCTCCGCCCGCACACCACCATCCTGCGAGTATTTGAGGTCGCAAGTGGCCGCTTCCCACGCTTTCCTCGACACCCATCATTTGGCCATTTTTGTTCTCAATACCGGCTACCATGACTTCTCTCGAAGATCTCTAACACAACGCCTGAGCTCAGGCCTCAATCTCGTTGGTTCCCTTTCACCGTCCCGTCGCCTGCTGTCCACATTCGCCCCGAACTGTCACTCCGGCCCCCCCTCCTTCCTCTTGATCCCAGTCGTCACAGCAGTCACACCCTGTCTGCCTCGTTCGAGACTCTTGTCTCTCGCGCAGGATCCCCGTCGAGGTGACCCGGTCTTGTCGTCACTAGCATGCCCAAGTACACGGAAAAGGATTTGCAGGAGGCCGTTCGTGAGGTCCAGCAGGGGACCTCGCAGCGGTCTGCCGCAAAGCGATGGCACATTCCCAGGGCCACGCTGCAGGACCGCCTCCATGGTGGCATCTCGCATGCTGAGGCCCATGAGTGCCGGCAGCGTTTCTCGCGCCAGCAAGAGAAGTTGCTTTCCTGCTGGATCTCCTATCTCGCGGCGCTCGACGTCCCTCCCACCCAAGGCCAATTCGAAGAGGTCGCCAGCCGCATTCTGGTGGTACATGGTGATCACCAACCTCTCGGCAAGCATTGGGTTCAAGGCTTTCTCAGGCGAAACTCGGAAGTCAAAATGATCAAAGGTAAGGCTCATGGCTTCAAGACGCGCGCCATTCTACCGTGATCCTGACAGGAAGAAAAAACAGGATTCCTGTTCTCTTCACAGCCCTCTTTGGAATTTGGTGATGGTGCTTGCACTGCCTCTGCTCATCAATCCATGAAGATTCAACTTCAGGAACCACCAACGCGCCCTCCTCTGCAGCCGCGAACCACAGCAGACAACCACCAAGAAGAAGCCACAGTGAATTGGGACGTTTGTACTTACATGGCCGACGACTCGGACATGTTGTTTGATGCTGAAGGCCTAGACATTCCTGATTGGATCGAGCCTTCGACTCCATTCCTGGAAGATTATGCCTTCCCGCTCTCAGACTGAGCCTCTCCCTGCTTCGGACGCACTCGCTGCTGACGAGATCATACCCCTCGAGGCTGTCTCGAGTCTTCCCCTACCAATGCCCTTTTCCTGACACGTCGTTCTCGGCAAAACATCTTAGAATCGTTTGGTACGGACAGGTCTCTACCATTCATCCCTCACGACGCTATGACAATGATACCTAGACAGGCAGCGACCTGGGCCAAAGTTTCTAACTGCGGCATACACCACATCGGTTTCCCTTTGTCTCCTCGATCCTCGTCTCTTTACCCTGGGGCCCGCTGACTGCCTTGAAGCAGAGTCTCCATGTTGGTCGCCTCCGCGACTGTCTCGCTGCTTGACCCGTCGCAACTTCTCCATAGACATCGTTGTTCATGGCTCATGTGTTTGTGGTCGTCGTTCAAACGGCGAGTATCTTGAAGGGGAAGTTGTGGCACGCGACATATAGGGCAGTCGAATCCAATAAGAAAGCGGGTTCTGGTGTCGGGAACCCTGGCTAATGTGACCACTTGATGCCGACGCTTGCATACGTATATTCCTGTGTTGCAACACGTCTCAGCTGCCTTGCTCTTTATCCCACGCGATTTGTAAACGATGGCGCCTTGCTTATGTCATGGGCCAGGAGAACTAACAAGAGCCTCTCTAAGACTGCGCACACTTCACAAATTTTCGCAGTAACAATTTGTCTAGCTGTCACCGTTCCTGTTCTTTGTAAGTACTGTGATCCAGTACCTTCTTAATTTCTTGGCATGCCATCGCATCGTGAGTTTGCTCCGGGCGTTGCAGTCTCACTCGGAGCCATTAAAAAGTTGACAATCGTTTCCCGTCTCTTTGCGTCACGACATGTAGCCCATCATTGCTGAAGCCGGCGAAATCGAATGACCAGCGCATACGTCGAGCAATGTGCTATTCAATTCTTGTCTAGCGTCTAGCTGGGGGACGCTTGACCATGACTGTTGCCATGTTCCGCTTCCCTCATCACCACATCCTACTTCACTTGGAACACCTGCGGACCACTTGCTCATGCTGGCCATGTTGGATAATGTGGTCATGCTTCAACGCGATGACCCGTGACGTCACGGACAGTCTCGGCGAGAAGCCGTTCCTTACGTTCCATTTCTTCCGTGCTGCTGTGGTCCTTGAAAACGTCGTCCATTTGCTCGAGCGTCTTGCCGTTCGTCTCCGGGACGAAGAAGAAGGTCCATATGAATGACAGGAAGCAGAATGACGCGAAGAAGACGTACGCGCCGAAGCCGGTGTTTTGAACGAGCGGAGGCGTGATGAGGCCCTGAGTTGGTCAGCTGAGTGAAGGGTCCGCTGAGCGCTGCTTGACTTACGATGATGAAGTTGTTGAGCCACGCTGGGGTTTTTGGGGATTGAGATTAGTAGAATTTCAGGAGCAAATCGTACTCTGAGTTGCAAACGTACTCGAACATGTGGAGATTGAGACACCTTTGGCTCTGAGTGACGATGGAAAGATTTCTGAAGGCATTCCCCATGGTATGGGGCCCCAACTGGCGCCGAATGAAAGCATGTACAAGAGAAGAAAGGCGACGCTGGTCCATCCCTGGGATTTGTGAGACGGCCAGTCGGTTGAGTATCTGCCCACTAGGATCGCTATGACGAGATGGGAGAGGAACATGGCGACGCTCCCGCAGAGGAGGATGATGCGTCGACCGTATCGGTCGAGCGTCCACAGGCTGGACACGACACCGACGAGCTGCGTCACGTTGAGCACGCCGGACATGATGAGCTGCATGTTGAGGTCGAGACCCATCGTGCCGAATAGGGTGGGCGAGTAATAGATGAGGGCGTTGATGCCAACGAACTGTTGAAGCGGGAAATCAGCACTTCCATCTGGTATAGTGCGGAAACGATGCCGACGTAACTTGTGCGAAGAACATGAGGCCAACGCCAACGTGGGTTCGTCTCCAGCAACCTCGTTTGAAGCAGTCTGTCCAGGCCGAGACTTCTAGCTTGAGTTTGGTGGACAAGCCGCCGCGGATGAGGTGGGGGTGACGCTCGGCTAACACGCTTTTTTGGAACTTGGACTCGGTGACGATTTCCAGCCACTCGCGACGGACCCGGGGATCTGTCGCGGGGAGACACCTTAGCCTGGCGAGGCTGACGAGCGCTTCTTCGTTCCTTGCCTTGGATGCCAGCCATCGAGGCGAGAATGGTAATAACATGGCGCCGAAGCCGAGTATCAGGGCGGGGATAATCTGCAACGCGAAAGGCAGCTGCCATGACCAGTTGGACTGGATGTGCCGCGTCCCGAACGTGATGAAGAAAGAGATGACGATGCCGAGAACGATGCTGAGCTCCTCGAGAACAAGTAGCGTGCCCCGGGATTCCGCCGGGGATATTTCAGATATGTACAGCGGCACAACCATGCTCAGCCTAGCCGATTGCGCGGGATTTCGTCAACGAAACTCATGGGCATGGGCGGAGCGATCCTAGACCACGTACATGCCGATGCCGATGCCGCCTATAAGGCGCGCAATGACGAGCATGGCGTAGTTGACGGCCGCTGTCTGCAGCGCCGAACCCACCACGAATACGACGACGGCGAATGTGATGGAGTACTTGCGCGAGTACATATCTGCGATCCATCCCTGGATGAGCGCCCCTTTCCGCGTCCACGAGTTAGTCATTCCGGCCGAATAGTACGCGACGACGAGGTGCAGACATGCCGATGAAGGCGCCGAGGGTGATCATGGCGGTCATGAGCCCTTTGTAGAAGCCTGCGCCGGACGCCGTGTCGGACACCTCTGGGAATCGCTCCAGGAACTGGTCCATGACGAGAATTACGGAGATGACGCCCTGGCTTTGCCGTGTAAGCGGTGAGTGGTATAAGTGACCTGCGCCGGGACGGGTAGGATACTCACTCGTAGCCGAATAAGAGGCCCCCAAGGGCGCTGAAGGACGAACAGATGGCCACGTAGCGGGATGCAGAGAAGCCGCGAAATCCTAGGTAGATAGCGGCGTGAGTTCCTGCTGAGGGGAAGGGAAGTGTCTGGAGCACGAACCGGGGGGGCCGTATGGCTCTGTCGAGAGGTTGTGAGAAGTACCATGTTCTTGCTGTTCGGCCAAGGGAGACTCGGAAGCTATTTTGTCCATGTTGATGGTGTGAGCGGCCTACCACTTCGTGGGTAGATGATTTGCGATCAGATGCGTCGTTTGCGGCAGAGTTGGGGGAGCTGACGAGGTTTTATGTAAAGCTGCGAGACTGTCATGGTAATCGTGACCCAGTCCCAGTGCTGCAATAGACCGTGGCCGTGCGCATTGACAGAGATGGCCATGGGCTCGGCTTCCGTCATCGCACATGCATGCTGATTGCTGCACATGGTCGTCGAGGGGTGTAGAGTAGCCATGGGGTGTTTCCCAATGGTACGAAAGGGTCAAGGTGCTCGGGAACCGAGCTGCAATGCAATAGAGCTCAGGTTTGTCGTGATGTAGGCACTCCCTGCTGCTTTCAGGCATGACATTTGTGTATTTTGTGTCAGACGATATTGAGGCACGTTTCAGCATGGCAGATGTACCGATCCAGGTGAAAGTCAAGGCAGAAGCGCGACGGTACCATCGTTGATCTGAATAACCGTCTCGGGATTTTCCACGTTAAGCGAACTCCCATGATCTTTCTCGACACATCCCGCGGCGCGTATTGCCGCTCAGGGCGACTCACCTGCAGATGGCCATTTATTGCCCAAAGTAGCTAGATTCGCCGACATTGGTCCAGACCTCGGTCGTGGAATCGTGCATAAGAGATCTGCGCGCCCGAGAGTGTCCGGACGGACTGAGGGGTGAGGGTTCAGTCTCGCCGCGAGCGCAGGTCGAAGTCGTTGTGACCAAATTCGATGTGGCTTTGATGACCATGAGCTGCGGAATAGCAACAGGGCCGCGTAACATGCATTGCACCAGAGTGGCGATCTTTGCCCTTGTTTCGAAGCCGAAAGTCGAATAAGAAAAAGTAACAGGAAACTGCAAATCACACAGCTCTGTTGATTCGACACATCGCAGCTCTCAAGCACTACAGATTGGCCCCATCTGCTCACCAGCCGCTGCCAGATGGCGGAAGTGGGGTTTCGCTGGGTCGCCCCTTCCCCCACAACGCAGCGGGGGGTCCCACAGTTACCCCGGCCATTCGTTCAACAGATCGAACCGAACTTGGCAGAGGGAATCAGTGCGAAGCTTGCTTATTTCCGGTAGGGGGAGTGCTAGGGATTGTCAATCAGCAGAAGCTCGAGACTTGTAGCGCATCGTAATACTCTCACCATACGATAGCGACGGCCTTACTCCTTCCGAGATTTCGACAATTTGTCTTTCGCGTCCCGCACACATCTTCGACCCTTTTCCGTCCTTGGGCCCTGCGTCCTTCTCGTGGTTCTCCTCACCATGGCTCCTCCTTCGCCTACCCGAAAGCTCAAGATTGGCGTCGCCGGCATCGGGCGCATGGGCAAACGACACGCCCTCAACTTTTTGCAATCCGTTCCTCGCGCCCATCTTGTGGCCGTCTCGACACCCGATCCGCAGGAACGAGAATGGGCCAAGGAGCACCTGGCCCCCTCGGGCGTCGCCATCTACGCCGAATACGACGACATGCTGAGGCACGCGGGCCTGGAGGCCGTTTGCGTGGCCTCTGCAACTGCTGTGCATGCTCCTCAGGCCATCTCTGCCATCGAGGCCGGCAAGCATGTATTGTGTGAAAAGCCTCTCGCCACAACGGCAGAAGTGGTGAGTAATTCGGTCTGAATTGGTAGCTTTTCCCATGACGCTGCTGCTGACTTTTTCTTGTCATTTGTGGAACATGACAGTCACAAAGCGTAGTCGACGCTGCTGCCCGGCGATCCGACCTCAAAGTCATGTGCGGCTTCTCACGGCGCTTCGACGAGAGCTACCGCGACGCCTTTGCCAAGATCAAAGACGGGCTGATCGGACGACCCAGCATTTTCCGCAGCCAGACCTGTGATATGCTCGACCCGTCGGGCTTTTTCGTCGCTTATGCCCAATACAGCGGCGGTATCTTCGTCGATTGCTCTATACACGATATTGATCTGGCTCTGTGGTACTTTGGCGAGGACACAAAGGTGCGATCCGTCAGCGCCACGGGCATCACTGCCGTCCAGCCAGATCTGCGGAAATACAACGACCGCGATAATGCCGTCGGTCTCATAGAATTCGCCGACGGACGGATTGCTTACCTATACTGCTCCCGCATGATGGCTGCGGGCCAGGAAGACACGACCGAGATTATCGGAACCGCGGGCAAGCTCGCCGTCAACATCGACCCTACGGCTAACTTGGTGCGCATCCACGAGCCAGGCGGCATTCGTCATGAGGTGCCCAAGACGTATTGGGACCGCTTCAAGAGCGCCTTCGCCACCGAGGCCAACGAGTTTACTGCCTGTTGTCTAGATGACACCGACGTTCCCGTCAGGCTAGCCACAGCCGTAGCCGCCGTAAAAATTGGTGCCGCTCTACAGGAATCCATGATTACGGGTCACAAGATTTGGTTCGATGACGAGGGCGAGCGCGTGGAGCGTTCTCAATTGTAGTTGCAACTGTCAAGACGTAGAAGCATGCACCTAAGCACGACTCAGCGCTCAGATGACGGTGTGCAGCGTTTCAGCAGCGCAATGCCTTTTTTTAAAACTACTTTCGGCGCCATGGATCTCGTTGCGGTGAGGCACCGCCTTTTCTCGTCGGGCACATGGCAGACGCACAGGAATTGACCTCATTGCCGTGCCTTCGTTTCGAGCAGAGATGGTCTGGCGTCGAAAAAGTTGGCGCGGGGCTTCATGTGAAAAGTAGGCAACGTAACATGTTCTGAATGAAGAGCAGGACGAGAAGGAAGAAGCGGCGGTAAAATGATGTCGTGGACATTCCTATGCGCGACAGATAGTATAGAAGCTTATTACCAATTCCCCGTCAAAACGTCAGACGCGGACAGTGTTGTCAGGACCGACTCGACTATTCTCGCATGCCGTGGCTGAGCCGATGATCGAACGGACAGCCCGAATTGAGGGTTTACTTGCCGTCATCTGCTCTGTACAAGCCAGTGAGTTGACGATTAATACTCGATTGCGGACGACACCATCAGTAACTCAGGGTTCAAGGCAGACCACCAAGGCGCGGGATCAACCCTGGCAGATTGTTCAAGGGAGATTACTGTCGACCTCGGGGGGAGTCCAGATTGATGACCTTTTTGCCGAGACAGAACATGCATGCGCTGTTGCGACGAGCAATCAGATGGTCCGCGAAATTGGCAGGGCAAGCACCATTCTCGGCACATCGTTCATATTGATCGAGGGCGTGCATTACCTTGCTCGGCCTATCATAAATGAGGGTATTGTCTAATGCGCCGTCGCCGCCGCCGCTGCTTCGCTGAGATCGGAATGCCTCCCTGTCGCCCACGATAACAGTTGTACATATGTGACGATGGGCGTTAGTTTGGGCAACCCACGCTCTCGCACCAAGGCCTGTCGAAGGAATGTTTCCCCGTGTGTCATTGGGTACGAGCTCGTCCTGAGGCCCGAGACCAGAAAACCACATCCATGGCCATACAAATTGAGGTTCTTGATGTTGGCCAAACTCCGCCTGCGCGTCGATAAATGCTCGCCGCAGGCCCGAATCCGATTGATGGAGCCAAAGACAAGATTAAAGGGACAAAAGCGTGTGACGCGCCACGGTGCGGTGCACCTAGTAGAAAATTGCAGCCACCGTAGTCAGCGTCACCACCGACCGTGATGACTAGAGAATCGGACTTTGGCCTAACAAGAAAGGGACTACGAAAAAGGCCATAATTTGCTAGAATGGCGTGCTCTCGACAACGAACTATCGCACGCCACTACCTGCGCCGATGTACCGCTGCACACGAGCTCACCCTGCAAACTCTTGCTTCTTTGGGACGTCCTCTGATGCCCAAAGCCTGAACCGAGACATCAATTCCGACTGTTTTCTTTTCTCTATCCCAGCGCGCGGGGCGAATGAAAGGGTCCGCTCTAAAAAAATAAGCTTACCGCCGTGGGAAGATGTCGCCATTTTGGGTTCAATGGAGCGAGAACGACCTTGTCTTGCAGATCGAAATGAGGAAAACACGACAGGTCATGGCCCGGACTGGCCGGGGTGGGTGTTGGACATGATGCCATGGCATTGGAGTACATATACCCGCGTGGGTGCCGCAGGTTGCACAAGACGCGCGTGTCCAGCCGTCCTGCAAGTCTTGACGTGACGCGACGAAAGGTTCCGACATCTCACCAAGAGTCCCCGTTGCGCATTCCGGAGCCATGAAGCTGAAGCAGTCACTGGCGGTATACTGGTGCTTGGCCGGCGTGGCCTTGACTGCTCCGTCAGGGCTCGTAGCCAGAGACGAAGACCAGTTCAGCCTGGGACTTCCCGTCAGCAAGACGGGCAAGGGCGCGCCATTGAACGGTACGTTTTGTCCTCGTTGTGTCTCCAGCGCATGTCACTGTGTTTGCTGACCTGGATCGAGATGGATAGGCGGCACGAACCATGAGTTGGACTTGCAAAATCCAGATAATCTTGGCCGGCAGTCGACGGACAATGGGGTTGTGCCCAACTTGAAATGGAGCTTCTCCGACTCCAAGACGCGAATTCTCAAGGGCGGCTGGGCACGCGAGCAGGTCATTCAAGACCTTCCCTCGAGCCACGACATTTCCGGCGCGCAGCAGCACCTGAAGAAGGGCGCCATCCGTGAACTGCATTGGCATCGAGTCGTAGGTGGTCCACGCTCGCTCTCTCCTTCCCAAGCATTTCGTTCTGACCAGGACACGCATGACCAGGCGGAATGGGGCTTCGTCTACAAGGGACGGGTGCTCGTCTCGGCCGTGGACGAAAACGGCCTGTACCAAGCCGAGCAGCTCAACTACGGAGACATCTGGTACTTTCCCAAGGGCGCAGCGCACACGATCCAAGGCCTCGAAGACGAGAACGAATTTCTGCTCGTCTTTGACGACGGCGATTTCGACAAAGTTGGGTGAGCGAGCCGTGCTGCACCTCCCTCTTGATCCTTCCTTTCCTTGCCAAAGCTGACAAGGTCGAAAAGCACGACATTCAACATTGACGACTGGCTGGCCCACACGCCCAAGGCCATCCTCGCCAAAAACTTTGGCGTCCCCGAGTCCG
The DNA here is from genome assembly GCA_030787035.1 of Aschersonia sp. MBC 877. Lineage (NCBI taxonomy): Eukaryota > Fungi > Ascomycota > Sordariomycetes > Hypocreales > Clavicipitaceae > Aschersonia > Aschersonia sp. MBC 877. The sequence continues at coordinate 23,037 of JARJUA010000342.1, read as the reverse complement.
TTTTTGATAACATCCCCTCCCCCAACCCGTACATCCTCAACGGCACCGCCAGCAAGCAGAACGTCACTGGCGCCGTGACCCCCGTCGCAACCGGCAACAGCTCCTTCGTCTATCGCACCCTCGAGCACCCCGCCGAGAAAATTGGCGGCCAGGGCGGCGTCTTCCACAAGATCGACTCGACCAACTTCCCCATCGCCAAGACCATTGCCGCCACTTACGTGACGCTGAAGCCTGGGGGCTTGCGTGAGCTGCACTGGCATCCCAACGTGAGTGTGACACAGCATCTTCCACGTGTCTTTGTAGCCGCAGGAAATGGTTTGAAGGCTGACAATGTCTGCCATCGCGTCACAGGCCGAAGAGTGGCTGTACTTCCACCAGGGCACGGCCCGAGCCACCGCCTTCATTGGAAATGCAAATGCCCGCACCTTTGACTTTCGGGCTGGTGATACTGCCGTCTTTCCAGATAACTCCGGGTGAGTCCATCCCTCTCCCTCATCACTTTTTCCATGTCGAGTCCCGTCCTCCCCAACCGCTCGAGCACTCACTCCGACCGCCACTTTTGCGCCCGTTTCCTTGATGAACCATGTCCTGACAGACAAGGAGCAAAAGGCACTACATAGAAAACACGTCCGACAAGGAAGACCTAATCTGGATCGAAATCTACAAGTCCGACCGCGTGGCCGACATCCCGCTGACGCAGTGGCTCGCCCTAACGCCCCCAGATGTGGTGTCTCAGGCGCTCAAGGTGCCGCTGGACTTTGTCGAGAAGCTCAAAAAGGAGAAGCAGGTGTTTGTGTAAGGCCGCGAGATGCCCCAACAAAAAAGCCTGCTTGTCGTCGAATTATTGTCCCAATTACTGCCGAGAACCTTAATTCTACCAAGATGGATAATCATCATCGGGGATCTTTTGAACCGCGCATGGTCGAGTGCAATTCATCGTCTGTATAATCGGCCAAGTTTTCCATATATCCAGGGAGAGCCACACCTGTCCGTCGCATGAGCAGCTTGGGTTACAATCGAGGGCGAAACCCAGCAGCTATTGTCAATGCCACATCGGCCCACTACACATCGTGCATGCGCTCTGGAAACGGCCGGGATCTTGTGCCATTGGTTTGTGTGCTCGTTGTGCGTGGTTGGAGGCGCTTGATCACATTGCGAGGGCATCTCCTCAGCGCTCGTTTCCCCCCGGTGGCTGTTCTCTTGTGACTTTTTTTGTCGCAGGTGTGTTAGCAATTTACTTTCGAGGAATACGTACTGAAGACTATAGGTCAGCTCCGCGACCAAGCAGTTGGCCAATCTCGATCGCTGTCTAGGAGAGCCTGCATGATATCTTTTCGCGTCCCTCCCATAAATCTAAAGCAGTGGCACGGCGACGGTGGTCATTGAGACCCGATGACATCCTCGTGAGGATCTTCTAGTCCGCTGCATGATCGATATGTATCCCATCATCTTCTTGCCAATCCAGACGTTCTTGCTGGTCTGCCAAGTCCGCTCTCGAGCAGATGGCTTGTTCGCCCTCTGACGATTGCATGCCGGTATACTCATGGTCCGTCCTCTAAGATTCTATACGAGGATGCCTTTGGTATTCGCCGCCTTCACCGATGGTCCAATGTCATCATGACACGTCAACTCGCCCCTTCTCTCGTCTTGTAAGGCATGCATCGCCACACCGTCGCCAGACGGCCGAAGTGGTCAATGACAAATAATCACGCCAAGCGAGGTGTTGCTTCCTCTGGGCCGGCCCGTCATGCTCCAGCTATCCATATGCGCAACACGCGCCTGGTCTGGTCTGATGAGTCTTCCAGAATCGTCTGCCCAAAAACAAGCAATCAATTGCCCCAGATGCTTGTTTGATGCGGGGTGTAATCATCTGTTGGGCTGAGATCTGGTGAGGGAGGCATCCAAGAATTTCCCGACGGGAGACCGGGACACCACCCTCTGATTTTTGCACCCGAACCATGGAGGCTTGCTGGCAGAAAATGCTGCTGAGATCAAAAAGAAGGCATATCTCCGACTGGATACGTTTCTTCCCATTTTCGAGTCCGCCTCTCTTCTAAGGGGACGAATGAGATGAGACGTTCTAGACTGGATGGAAACGACGGGATAGAGCTCTCTTATCTTTAAGAATTTTGGAATAGATATGCATGCATACGCACCACGAGGGTCGTATCCCTGAACAGAATGCCCGGCCCGAGCACCATCCTGATTGTCGATCCAATTCCATGGCAAATAAGGCAACACTACCCATCAACGAAATGAGGGGATGTGACACAGAAAGCAGAATGGCATAGAAGGAAAAGAGACAATGCCTGGAATCCAATGCAACCCGACCGCCTCAGCATACCTCGGGCAGCGGGTTTATTTCCTCTTCTTATGTGAGCACAGCTGCATGTTGAGGGCAACGCTGGGTATGAGCGGCTGCGAGAAATGCCAAGATGATAGTAATTACACCTCGGGATGGAGCCCGTGGAAAGATGACTGGCATATAACCGACGGCCCCCCCCCCCTCCCAGGTAATGCCCACGGTTGATGAGATGTTCGTGATGCTCTGGCCCTCTTTTTTTTCGTCTCAGCGGATTCTTTCTCGCCGCGTTTTCCTTCTGCTCCAAGATTCCGCTGGTGAGCAATTTTGCATCTTCACCATGCTGTCGTTCCGCGTGTTCGTATTGCATTGCATTTCTTTCCACGTAGCGGTGCTCGTATCAGCAGAATCACCGTCTTTCTTGGCCGATATAGTTGCTCAGATTCCTCGATGCGCAGTGAGAATAGCCCTTGATGATCTAATTCTTCGCTCCTTGTGCGGGGAGGGAAAAGTTGAAAAGGGAGAAGGCTGAATGGTGTCAATGACCGACGAACGAAACGACAGGTACCATGCTTCGACGCCTCAACCATCCCGACGAATTGCTTGCCAACAGATAGAGCTTGTCTCTGCGCCGATCGGCAGCTCATCTCGTCAATCACGCCTTGCGTGCTCAGAGCCTGCACGTCCAAGGAATCTCTCAGTAAGCCTTGATTGCCCCCCCTCCAGCCATGTTGCTACGCATCGAGTGTCTTGATATTTTCTCTCTCTCTCTCTCTGTGTCGCTGCCCTTTTCTTTCACTAGTGCTTTCTCTGCCCCCATTTATCATTCAAGACCTCAATCAATTGACTGTAAGCTTCTCACAGCCGCCAAGAGGATCACAGCCGAGGAGTGCCAAGATCCCGTGCGCGATCGGGGCGGCAAATACGTAGTCGTCACGGACGTGCTCGGCATCATATCCGGCCTCTTTGTCATCCAAAGATTTCTCTTCAAGCTGTGGACCAAACGCGAACTCGGATGCGATGACTGGTTTGTCCTCGCGACGGCGATTAGCGGCGTGCCCTCCACTGTTCTCATCACGTACGGCGTCAGTGCCAACGGAAGCGGCCGCGATGTCTGGACCTTGGAGTTCGACCAAATTTACAAGTTCGGCATGTATTTCTTCGTCACTGAGATATTGTACTATCTCCATATGACGCTGGTGAAATTGGCGCTCGTCTTCTTTTTCTTGCGCATCTTTCCAGACGAGGGCGTGCGACGGATGCTCTGGGCCACGGTGGTCTTTATCGTTGTATACGGCGTTATTTTCATCTTCATCGGTATCTTTGCCTGTTCGCCCATCAGCTACTTCTGGACGCGGTGGGATCAGGAACATACTGGGGACTGCATGAATGTTGACTCCATCATCTGGGCACATGCCGGAATCGCAATCGCATTGGATATATGGATGTTGGCTCTTCCATTGTGGCAGGTTCAGCGTCTCACCCTGCATTGGAAGAAAAAGCTTGGCGTCACCGTCATGTTCTGCCTGGGGACCTTGTGAGTAATTGGTGCCTTTCCCAAAATCGTCCCGTCATTCAATCAAAATACCCTGGGCGAGGCGTGCTTCAAACGCTGACTCTCGGCATCAGTGTCACAATCGTCAGTATTTTGAGGCTTCGGGCGCTCGTGGAGTTTGGTGCCGACACCATCAATCCGACCTGGGACTTTTACGATGTATCACTCTGGTCGGCCATTGAGGTCAATGTTGGCATCTGGTGCGTGTGCCTGCCTTCCTTCAGGCTATTGCTCGTCCAGCTGTTCCCCTTCATGCGTGGCTCGTCGGCTCGTAGCTATGCCAGGTCCGGTGACAGTAGCAACAGAGCGTGCCACAAAGACTTCCAACCCAGAGGTTCTGCACCAAACGCAATGGGGAGGCCGCATCTCGACAGGGGCGCGCCACGGAATGATTTGCGTAGGAACGAGATAGCATGCCACAAATCGTATGCAGTCGAGGTTTCAACCCCCAACGAAATCGCCCTAGAGCAGCTGGGCGACAGGGAGACGCAAACGGAAGCCAATAGCAGTAGGTGTAGGCTATAATTCAAGTCGGTACGACTTTGGCGGAGGGGCGGGAAGGACAACGTCAACTCTGTATGTTGAAGCCTATTGCAATTGTCCAATATAGGTACGATTGTCGTGCACAATGGTAATGCACACTGCAAATCGCTTTGAGGAGGATTCCTCAACGAAACCGTCTATGAAGACGCGATCTGCTTTTGGCACACTTTGATTATTTCTCCGTCAAGGTAGAGCCGCTGGTTTGTTCTTCTTTTTGAGCCACGGTCTCGTCACGGGTGGCGTTCACGTTGACAAGAGAGCGTGAATATGCTGTCGCAGTTCAACAGATGCATCCCACAAAGGAAACCTATGCTGGCAATTTTCTAATGAGAAAATACATAGCTAACTACATGGTTGAGGTATACTGTAAGAGAACAGTTGATACACGATGTCCAAAACCATGTGCACAAGACGTGTTTCCCCCTCTTATGTATCCTGCGAACTTGCGCCGTTGTGGCATGTTGCGTATCTTCGTTTTGGCCGAGTTGCTTCAACGCTCATGACTGTCCCCTGTATTGCTGTTCTGGCTCTATAAGAGTGACCGCCTACGGCTCGTCTGCGTCTCCTATAGGCGCTGTAATCCGGGCTATGGGCTGTATCCTTTGCGATGCGAACGTGTTCGGCTTGAGAGCATACTATCTGGAAGCTCTCTACGCCTAGGAAGCTTTGACATGCCATGGCTCCGAGGTGAACCTTCCACGGGTGCAAGCTCATCGAGGAGGTAGCTGATGTGACGTACCATATTCGCGGCGCAACGCCTGTTCCTTCACAAAGAGGCATTTGGCTGCCGCCCTTGGCCACGAATTTCTTTGAGCGCTTTTATTATGTGAAGAAAGGAGAGAGGCGCTGTTTCACGCAAGCAAGAGCCAGATAGGTAATATTGCCCGTGCATTATCTTTAGGTCGCTGGGTTATTGCTTTCCCTGCCCTGAACCGCCCGCCACTTACCTGGCTTGTGTCATGTCGCATGCCCTGTAACTGGAATATTGGAGGATTCGAACAGTTCGAGCCCATTACAAGGCAAACACAAGTGTCCGATTTCGCGGGTGTATTCTTAAAAGTGCTGATGTTACTACTTTTGTTGCCATCGTCCAAGTCCTTTTGCGGAAGAAGGACACTTGAGTTATCTTTCCTGCTAGCTTTACTATCGAGCTCTGTGTTTTACACCGCTTTGTCTATGAACGGACCCCTTCTCTGCCTTACTTACATTGTCCTATAGGTGCTTGAAAAGCGAACTCCAAAAGCCTTGGCACGGCTGCGTCGCATTCTACCCACCTGCCAAGTCACAAAGCCCCAGCGAATAGAGACAGGTTCCAACGCAGAGGGTATGTCCATGTAGGTGCGCCAAGGTGGCAATAACAGTAGAGCCGCAAAGATCACGTGCGTTCAAGGCACACGATCAGTTTTGTGTTCTGAGAGATGTAAAAAATTACTTGCAAAAAGGGCTCTTGCCTCGACGCACCTGTGCTACAAGGATCCTTAGCTCTGACCTTGTCGCGCATTTAAAGGCAGCTCATTGACGTAATTCTGGGAGCAACACGATACCACAGTCGGCGCTTGCTGTGTTCACCAAGAAGACAGTATCGTTGCAACTTCAAGTGCGCAATTAGCTCTTCGGAAAGTCATGCGGCCTTGTACTCTGCTTTTTGCAGCTGCATGTCTCGTCCAGGGTGTGTTCAGTGTGTCGACCGAGTCGGCTGGAGGAGATCCCGAACCCGAGGCAAACGAATTTGACTCGTTATCGGAGGACGATGTGGTCTTCTCCGAACATGACGTCTTCGATTCGATACCCCAAAACGCTGAATGCAACATGGGCTCGGACTATGATGTGACAAGAAGGTTCATCGTTCAGTTCCAAGGCGGCACAACTCCAGAGATACGAAGCGATCTACTGGCGCTATTGACTAGTCCTCAAGACGATCTTGTGTTGTTCAATGATATTTTCCTTGGCTTTGCGTTGACACTATCGAATCTACAGGACTTTCTCCGAGTCTCAAATCACCCATATGTATAGTTAATTCTCGACCCCTCCATTCCCTCCCTCTCTAAACGTCCTTTTGCCTCTCACAAGCAACATGACCAGAAAGTCTTGAAGCATTATCTAACGCTGAATAGGTAGAAGATGTGGAACAAGATAGCACCTCTCAGAGCTTGTCTTCCGTGATGACACAGACGGGCTCGCCGTGGGGTCTTGGACGCATCTCTCACCGAAGACCAGGCATGTCATGGTACGACTACGATGATGAGGCTACTGGACAAGGCGTCTGCGCCTATGTGCTCGACACCGGCATTGACGACACACATTCAGTAAGACTCACCATTTGCATTTGAGTATCTGCATGATTACGAGCTAATCATAGGGTTCAAAAATTCGCGACCAATAGGACTTTGGTGGCCGAGCGCAGCAAGTCGCTAGTTTTATCCAGGGGCAAACCCGCGATGGCCACGGCCACGGCACACACATTGCAGGCATCATCGCTGGAACCACATATGGCGTGGCGAAGATGACCAGAGTCTACGGCGTCAAAGTACTTAATGACTGTGCTTTAGGAACCAAGTCTGCTTTGCTCCAAGGCATGGACTTTGTTCTCGGGATACTAAAAAATCGCAAAAACATGAAACGACAATGCCCAAATGGTGTTGTGGTAAACATATCTTTGGATTACGTTTTCTCGTCCACGCTGAACAAGGCAGCGGCCAAACTCAGCCAAGCCAAGGCCTTTATCGCAGTTGCGGCTGGCAATACGAACCAGAATGCTCGCAAATTCTCACCACAATCAGAACCAAGTGTTTGTGTTGTGAGCGCCAGCGACCAATTAGATAGGCCCCTCTTCCATCTAAGCACATCGCCGGATGAACAGAATTGGGGAACAAATTGGGGTCCGCGAATTGATCTGTTTGCTCCCGGGGAGAGCATATTATCAGCATGGCCCGGTAATTATGAATCAACGTCTTCAGGCACCTCACAAGCTTCTCCCCACGTGGCAGGCATTGCAGCTGCACTGCTATCCTTGGGAGACACGGCAAGAGGCAGAGCTCTGTGCGATCGCATTCGCTGGTTGTCCACTCGAAATGCCCTTATAGCCCTCCAGCCCAGCACGGACAATTTGTTGGCTTTCCTCAGCTCAACACCACGTGCAACCTGTAAGATGCTAGCTTCATACCTCATACTAATCTGACTGCTGACTTGCATCTTTGCTGGCATTCCTTAGTTGCGTCCACATCATCACAATTCTTGAATCCGCAACCATTACGTCCGACAAATTGGTGGGAGACTGGTCCTTATTACATCACATCTTCACTTGAGATTGAGGAACTCAGGATTTTGGTCGATATCCCTGATTCGATGCAGCAACGCTTCAGAGATGGTGTACAAGTCTCGTTTCCTAGTATAAGCTCGAGATCACAACCCTTGACAACATCTACTAGGCAGTGGCAGCGTATAAATATGCAGCAGGTCCTTGGAAGTACACAATTACGACTTTCCACCATATCCGATCTAGCCTTGGTTTCTAACGCACAGTCTGGCGGTGTGAAACACCCACTTTCATGCGCAGAGGTAAATGGTACGTTCTGTTGACGTCTCGTGCCCTTGAGCTTCGTTTAGCCAGCTTCAGCCAAATGGCTTGATTGATTGAGAATGGACAACTAACCAAATTCTGACGTGAAGACATTAAACTGCGAGCGCGAGTCGCAGGCTCGAATGTTTGGGTGCAAAATAACCAAATTCTCTCAATTCCCCCGACACGATCTGCTGCAAGATGTGTCACGCGCAGACAGGCTAGACAAACAATCTCGTACAAGGACTGGAAAGTGACTCCCTCGTGCAGCCATTTCAAGCATCTGCAAGTCACCATTACAACAACACATGGTCCTGCGTCTGGCATGGCAAGCCTTCTTCGCCTCCGCTTTGCTCAAGGTCGAGCTATTGTTTCACTTACAAGAAATCCCGCCATGAGCGGAATCTACGCTGCAAGTGTGCCGCTTCGGGCAGTCTTTGGAGAACACTGGGTTGCAGTCAGTGCACTCACGGAGATGACAGTCATGAACGTGCAAGGCTTTGGCCAATGTGTTCCCGCTAGTACGTTGCATGACTGCAAAAAACATAATTCAAGCGAACAAGTGAACTAATTGATACAATATAATATAGCTATTCTTATTAAGGGAGTTTGCTTTGGCGACCTTAGCACTGTACTCACAATCACAAGGACAAGCAATGAAATGCTGGTTGGTGGCGCAGAGTTGACAATTCCTATTACTCCGGCTCAATGGTCGTCTTGAAATAGAGCTGGTGTAAGAGTTACGGGCAGTTACTGGTCACTCTCTGGACCTTCGACCACCCCTTGGTCACATAACAAGCCGCTGCTACATAAGCCTCTCTAAGAGCGAGCCCCTATTCGAAGGCAAGCTTTACATGTAGTCTTGACGTAATAGACTGCCCATCGTGCCCACCTAGCCAGTCCTTCGTGACACGTCTCCTCGCACCTGGATCGCCTAATAGACAGACCTATTAGGTATACTCGGAACATTAGGTTGAATGAGCATTGTCGATCGCCTCGTGAAGCTTCTCGTGGCGGATGAATGGTGCTTTGGCTAGCGCGTCCGCTTGGATCTTCCATACGTCGCTGCCCAAAGTGATGAGCTGTGGCCCAAAGTCCTCGAGCATTGCACCAACATCTCCAGATGTATCTTGAAGTAGTTGAGAATAATCAGAATCTGAGCCAAAAGTGGAGATTGCCCATACAGCCTTCCAGCTTTCGATTGCCTTGATAGCCAGATTATGCTGACTTTGGACATTGACCGCTACCATATAAAACGAAGATCTTTTCGTGTGACCGGCTCTTGGCTTCAATAGCCTTACAGAAGAAAATTTTGAGAAATTCCACAAGAGTTTGGCGCACTGCCAGGCCTCCACTTTATGTAAAAGAACAATCATGTTCCCTCCAGTTCTAAGGTGCTGCAAGCCCAGAGCTAATTGCGAAGTGGTCAATCTTCTGGCTTCTCTTTTCTCGCGATATGAGCTTAAGACGTGAGTTCTTAATACTTGGCCGCCGCAGAAGACGAGGTCGAAAAGCTGATCGTCTTTGAGTTGGCGGTTGACAAATGCATTTGCTTCCGGATGTTCTGGTGGGATTGTAACTGTTCCCATATCCTCAGCTAGCATGGTGATGTCCAAGTAACGTTTTTCAACGTCCAGCTTCTTCGGCAATAGAACTTTAAGACCGCCCATAGATACTGGTAAGCTGAAAGCTAAAGCGCTGGATCCTGGGTTGTGGCGCATTGATGTTTCTAGGAAGCCCCCGGGAGCCATGCACAAGTCGAGGAAACGTAGTCTGTTCCCATTGTTGTGAGCGATGGAGCAGGTATTGGTTGCTTGGTGGAGTTCTTGCCCGATTCTTCTCATCAGGTGATAAAAAGCAAAAGCCGTCTTATCATCGCAATTATCGGCATTCTGACGCTGCTTGCGAAAAAAGACGTCTCCCTTGGGATTGTCCCATCCCCACATGAGAGCGTGAGCGCTATTCGAAGGTTTCCGGTTTGCATACTTACTTCTTTTTTAAGAAGTGATAGTCTTCGGAAAATATCGCTTCTTTCGAGTAGGTATGCAATGATAACTTGATTCGGTCGTTGAGATGGTTTTTCAGGATCTCCATAGTCTTGGACTGACTGGCCGTTGTGAATATCCATCGTTTCGTAGTATAACGTCGGTATTCCGTTCGTCGGTTTTGCATGAAACCTATCTTATATTATGTATCGAGGCGTTCAAGTCAGTTCGCGTCTTGTTTCAAAAGGGGCTTGAGTAACACTGACAGGTCAAAAAAAGGCGGCGCTGGGCACGTAGGAATGGGTGTCGGAGACCTCTCTTCCCATCACACAGATCTAGACGTGAAAATTTACCCTTTTCAAGGGGGCAGAAATTTTTTGTGAGGAAGACAACCCTGAAGTGAACAAGAGACTCAAGTGGAGGTCTCGGTCTTATATGTCTGGAATGTAGCCCATCACTCACTGAAACCGTGACAGGCTGGCTGTGAGTAAGAGATCAGTTGATGCCAATTCAGCTACACTGCAGTGAGCCCAAGCCATGACTAGTGGGGGTCAGCGCCTGAAGCAGTGAAAAAACAGCCAGTGTGCCCCTACTCATCTCGACCGTAAGCCTTGAGGGAAAGAAGTTTGAGGTTATACGACTTATTCACCGGGATTTCGTGTTGACTCACACACAGAATGTTCGGAGACCATTATAATGGATCTTGAGCTAATTGCCCGCCACACTGGTAGGCCATAGTCTACCAAGGGGCTCGATTAAGGGCGGAGGAAATCTGGCATCTACAGTGACGCAGATGGAAGGGGATGAGAAGGAAAAATTCTTGGAAGTGGCTGGTAACATGTTTGAATGGATACCAGAGAAGATAAAAATGGCCAAGGAGCTGTTACAATATCCATTTTTTGATTCCCTAATGAAGGATTGAGAAAGGGTTAGGTAATCATTCAGCGTATCGCCTGAGTACAAGCCAATAGAGATTCAAGACTGGGCTAGCAACTTGGAGCCTACCATAAGGCATATGCACCACGCGCCTGTCGATGCCCAACATTAAGCAAATGGATATGATTCTAAACGAGGTTCCAGTTATACAAGTCACTTCAACGCATCGAAGAATCTTGGCTAAGGTCTGAACAAAGCAGAATTTGTCACGGCGCAGTAGATCCTAGAGGTAGAAGTAGACGGCTACGAGCGTTACCCGGCCATTTCAGTTGCTCGGCTTCGAGATTAAGAACAAGCTGAGGAGCAATGCCACGGCTCAAAAACCGAGCTTTGCTCGTGCCAATCAATTGATCGGCCCTCTACGTCATCTAGACTTCCTTGCCTGCCTATGACGTGGCAGTAGTCATATCGTAAAACTGAATCGGGGGGGGAGGCTATTGAGTTCTTCCTAAAGGCCAAGCTATAGCTTGCCAAAGATTGATGTCATTAGGATCTTGGTGATACGGTAAGGGTCCGCATTTGACGCGGGACGCCGATCCTCGAAGTAGCCGCAACCTTGGGCGGCAGTCTCACGTGGGATTCTAATAGATGTTCCGCGGTTCGCCACTCCCCAGGTGAAGGTGTCGATTGATCCAGTCTCATGACGCCCAGTCAATCGCAAAGCATTGTCTTCGCCATACTCCTTTATGCACTCGACGTGGTGTGGCTCGAGTTTCTTCAGTGCCTCTTCAATGTGCTTCAAACCACCTTCGAGACGCATTTCCTTGGTCGAGAAATTCGAATGCAGGCCCGCGCCGTTCCAGTCGCCGGCAATGGGCTTGGGGTGCCAAGACACGGTGACGCCGAAGTCCTCGGCCACGCGAGACAGGAAGAACCTCGCGATCCAGAGTTGATCGCCCACTGGCAATGGGGTAACACCCCGGGGTCAGTATCCACGTACATACGTCATTGTGCTTCCGCGGGTGGTGATTCCTGTCGGAACTTACTGGCGATACCCTCGACGGGGCCCACTTGGAACTCCCACTGGCCGAGAAGCACTTCGGCGTTGGTTCCTGAAATCTTGATCCCAGCATCTGATTGATACCTGTCAGTAACCCGTAACGCAGGCAACCACATGGCACATGCATGAAGCTCCTCGTCTTCCTGATTGGGGGTCGACTTACACAAACACGCCTTGTAGTGTGCTTCGACAACGTCTCGTTTGATGACCTTGCCGGCACCTACTCCGCAGTAGTATGGGCCCTGAGGGGCAGGGAATCCACCCGTGGGCCATCCAACGGGTCGGCCATCGTGGTCGAGGAGTGTGTACTCTTGCTCGAGACCGAACCACGGCTCATGCTCGGCGTAGGCCTCCATGACCTTCTGACATTCATGCCGATAGTTGTACTTGTTGGGGTTGCCGTCGGCATCCCAGCATTCGGCGAGGACAACGATGTTGGGGCTGCCGCGAAAGGGATCCGGAAAGACGGCACAAGGGCGCAAGTACACGTCTGAGTTGTCGCCCAGAGCCTGCTCGGTCGAGGAGCCGTCAAAGTTCCAGACAGGAAGGTCTTCCGGTTTGTAGTCCTTCTCTGGTAGAGTCTATGGTCTGCAAGTTAGAAACTTTGGTCACCTTTACCTGTCGGGGAGGCTGCAGAGAGAATTGCAAGCATCGCGTCATGGCCGAAAGTCATGCGGCATCGCTGACGGGCACTGCGCATCAGGAAGACCCCAAATGCAGCGCTAATGACGGGTCACAAGACAGGATGCAGGATCAAAGAACCCATTGCTACGCAACACCCAGGACAGCTCGCGACTATTGCTTCCCCGTCGGCCATGGCCGCATTTGTGGCGCGCATCAGCCTATTGCTGATGACCGCGTCGCGCCGTAGCCGATGCAGGCAGATGGTGGGGTTGTGGCCAGAGTCGGACGATTGACCCCTCCTATCTTCTGCCGTGCGGTGCGGTAGGCTTTTGGTCAAGCATGCAATACAACATACTGTCGCAGTGCGATGGGGACGTGACGGTGCTTGCAAACTCGAGCGTCAAATAGCGCGATGCGTGACAAACTCACCCTCGATTTGGATCGAGTACCACCACTGGCATCTACCCAAACGTACTCGGCCATGATGTTCCCTTTCTGGTCGAGACTAAGGTACTTGTTGAGCTGCACACGCATTGAAGTCAGCAAACAACGGCGAATTCATCTTCCAAAGGTGGGTGTCGTGGGTTGGTGGCATCTTTTGGGGTAAAGGCTTGGGAAAAGGCCTTGAGGATAAAGTCTTGATGAAGTCTCGGGGATAAGTTCTTGGGGGCAAGAGCGATCTCTATGCCAATAGCTAAGAAGACGTCTTTGGAATCGGAAATCGGGCATCTTCGTACCGTCTCCGTGTTGGAGGACAGGATCTCGCGGCGGGACTGCATCATGTCAGCTTGCTATGGTCCACAAATGGGTGCTTCGTCTAGGGAAAGGAGCGCTCACCATGACTGCGGTCTTTCTGTGGCTTTGAGGGTGTGGCGGCTGTGGGTGTTCGGGAAGGAGCAGTGGTCGTGAAGAGCGATGTGTTTTACAGCAACTTTGTAGTTTTTGCAGTGACGCTGTACTGTGCAGTAACTTTGTAGAAGAAGGGCGACGTCGGTCAGCAGCAAAATCGGATTGGGGCAGCCTAATGTTTTATACCTTTAGGAGATGTTGGGGAGGGGTGTGGGAGATCTTGCTTGCTTGCTTGCTATTGGCTTAAACTTTGCATGAACAAGCCACGCGAGGTGCACCCAATTAGATGGTGTGAAACCAGACTCCAAAAGGCTGTGCGATTCTTAGTACTGCACAATTTGTTCTTTCAAGTCAGAACTTATCAAGATTGAACCTTGCGAATTATACAATAGGGCTTTGTCGGGGATTGGTTAACAAGTTTGGAGGTTCAGTGCAAACCCCGAGCAGACCTCAGTCAGCTACGGGCCCAAGGCTGAGATGTTGGGGGTGCGAAACACGCAAGCTGTGGAGTTTCGTTGGCGTGTGCCGCTTATCATGCCACCAGCTTGCAGTAGGTTCGTACGTCAAACATTGTCCTCCTCACTTATTTGTTGATCGACTAGGCAAATCAGAACATGTCTTATTTGTGATGAAGGCCATTTATGACTTGTGTGTGGGTGTGCAAGCGCCAGCACTTTCGAAAAAGATCTGGCGCATTGCGAACATACTGTACTCCGTACGGAGTACCTGCACTCGGTATCTAAAGTAAGTACTCGATCCAGATAAGAAGCCAGCCAAGGATAAGCAAAGCGGGCTCGTTCATTGGTCCAATGCCGCCGGGCGCTTGCAAGACGCCCCACTTGACTCTCGAACCATCAATCACAGCCGCATTGATTGGTGTCATTGGGCTTGGTCATCTCTCTTTTTAGCCCAAGAATATTGGCTTTCACCCGATGTTCGTATCGCGTGCTCGGGCACGGAGCACGCGACCCATTCCGCCATCATGGGCCTCTAGTTTTCTGCCGGGCCATCGCATGCGATATTCCACGTTTGGTCCTCGGTTTTTTTTTTTGCTCGGGGCCACTTCCCACACCGCCGCATTTTTGCCACCTCAGCCTCGGCCTCTTGCCGAGGAGCCGGGCAGGCCTGGAGCAGACTTGGAAAGGGCAAACCAAGTAGGAGGATCGGGAAGTATCCGCAGTCCTGTTCGGGGGGACTACCCGTCACTCGTCGTCGATACCGAATAATACATGGCAAACGCCCAGATTCCGCACATGGACTTGGCAGGCCGTAAAAACGGCGGGCATTTCCACTGGGCTAGTAGCACGGAGAGGCCCGGGTTTGCCTGGTCAGCAAAAAGGGCTTCCTCTGTGGTTCACGGCTCAACACGGGGCACCTGTGGTGATGACAGTGGGGGAGCCGGGAGCTGGAGGGGCAAGTCAACGAGAGACCCTGGCTGGTGCGTTGCATCATGGCGATGCATCGTACCGGCGTTGGCATCTGCCTCCCCTCTGATGCGTCACGGCCTGTCGGAACCCATTACTCGGACACAGAACGGGTTCTCATTAGTCATTGAACAACCGGTGGCTCAGCTCGGTGGCCAGGCATGTCAGGACAACTCTGTGTTTTGACCACCCAACGAGGCAATGCCTTCGTATTGCATTCGGGAAAGCCCTATCCCCTGCGTGGATGCGGTTCCCCGAGACCATCGACCGACGTCGGCAGCCAACATGCCCCCAGCAGAGCTTCTCACTTGCTCACCACCCGTATGACATGCGGTGGAGGCCATGGAGTCACGTTGTGCCCAGAAAAGAATAAGCTGACTTGAACAATGACAAAAAGTGACCCCTGAAGAGCCATTGGGTGTGGAACCTGGTCGGGGCCGAATGACAGACAGCTTGAGAAATCTCTACTCCATACGGAGTTCTATGAGCACAGTCAAGTACCTGATCCAATATTAGACTTTTTGTATGGCACAATCGCCACGCTGACGGGTCAGCGCACTTCATCGCCAGGAAGAACAGGGGGCCCCAGTGCAAACGCGCCCGTAAGCCACACACGAAGCGAACGAAAGGAGCCCGCACGTGGGCCGCGACCATTACACTTCAGCAAGAAGTCGCTCGTGTGACAAGACATCTTCAGCGGGCATTTGTCGATTAGACGTCGTCGCAGAGTGCATGCATCGGGGCAATCGGCAGTGTCGCAAGCCGCGTCCTGCGCACGGCAAACGACGTCGTGAAATGTTTGACAGCAACGAAAGGCAGCAGAGACGAAATGAAAATGGCTTGGGTATGGCTTGACCCGACACGGGATGCGCGTGGCGTCTCAGATGTCTTTAGCCCTTGGAATGCCTGCGGTTGGCCGGATCATAACGTGGTGGCGGTGATGAGGGTCGTCCGTTGGCGCGCCTTTGTAATTGGACACGCCCACCACCGACAATGCGACCACGTTGGTGGCAAGACTTTGTGTGCAACTTCAGTGCAGCATGGCATTCTTGCTCTTCGCAGCGAGACCTACTAGCTAGGGTTTCTCAAGATGCTATGTATAGAACTGAACAAATCACCATCGTGCCAAGCCAACGAAATGCTCATCAAGGTGGGCTGGGCTCCACACCTTGCTTGACTCTCCTTCACCCATGTACGGAATACGATGGCCTGCACGGAGGGCCGAGTGGGAAGTGACGCGGGACGACGTGCCAATTTTTCCATGTTCTCCTTCCCCGGGTCAGCAAGACCATTGAGGAAAAAACATCCCAAAAACCTTGCCATCTCGTGAACCCGGAAAAGCACCGGGCGTGGCGCGACATTTACTTTCCGAGATGAGGATTTTGCCGTGGCAGCAGGCCGCCGTCACTCCATTTGCTATTGCCACACTGTGCCTGTTTGGATCGAGCCTTAGCCAAGATGACGGCAGGAATGACGTCGCATCTGTCGTCGAGGAAGTTTCGGTAATCCTACAATTCTTCCCGCTGCACAGTTCGTGGCTGACGCGCCATATTGTTTGCAGGCTGGAAATATCGTGATCGAATGGCATCGAGTGAGCATAACTGTGCAACAGACGTTCGAGACCGCTCAAGACACCAGAGATGGTGCTGCAAAGCAAAGGTTGCTCGCTTCCATGTCTAGACAGAACGGGGAATGGACGCACAATCACCCTCGCCATCGTCTTTTAGACGCATTGCATGGCTTCACTAGATATTACGAAAGACAAAGAGTCGAAATCGATAGGCTGCGTGATCTGTACAAGAACGTGTCGCCATCGCAGAGAAAGGTATCAGCGACGGGCTAGACTTATCACTTACATGTGCGCAAATGTGCTGATATGGCGACTTTTACTTCTTTTTCAGCTTCTAGAGGATCACATCGACTATTCGTCCAAATTCGGCAAGGTTGAGCAAAAGCTGGCAAACAACCAGCACCTATGCGACGATATTATCGAATCTTCATTAAATTTCTACGGAATCTCGAGGAACGAGCTGGAGAACCACGTACGAGACAAAGAGTCTGAGGGCCGATCAGCCGAGAGGGTTCCCGTCTCACAAGCATTGAAACATATGGTAAGGGACTGGACTGGCGAGGGCGATCATGAGCGTCATGGTCCCTTTGGCTGTATTCTAGGGTCGCTGCAACGCCTGTTTCCCGAAAGAAAGACCGATGTCGAAGAGGTCCGCATCTTGCTGCCTGGCGCTGGCTTGGGCAGACTTGGTCACGACATTAGTCGACTCAACGGTGAGCGCGGACTCCATCAATTGTAGCTCCCCAGGCTGATGTCCTGCGGCACAAAGGATTTGAAGTGACTATCAACGAGTGGTCCATGTACATGAATGTGGCTTATCGACTTTTGGAAACGAAAGGCGTGGCATTGGCACATTCATTGTGGCCCTTCGTCGATGGATGGTCACATCACTTGACCAATGCCAACATGCTACGGGTACTTCAGTTTCCCGACGTCACCATCCAGAAGGGAAAAGTTGTGATGATCGAAGGTGACTTTACGACCGAGTTCAGAAATCACACGCAGCACTATGATGTGGTCGTCACGTACTTTTTCATCGACACCGCCCGCAATCTCATGTCTTATTTTGACACCATCAAAGCCGTGCTCAAGAAGGGTGGCATCTGGTTGAACCTGGGCCCATTATTGTACGGCACAGCCCCCTTTGTTCAGTTGACTCTGGATGAGATTGTCGTTATTTCGGAAAAGATAGGGTTCGAGTTCCTCGAAACAGATGACTCGTGCGGGATGCCAACGTTTGGGAAGCCAACTGTACGGAGCATGGAGGCCATCTACAATTTTGACCACCAAGCACTCACCAAGAATGCGTATAAGGCGCAATTTTGGATGGCTCGCAAATCATAATGCTCAACTGTGCCGGTCAAACATGCCTCTGACAGTAATGTCGATGCACATTGTCAACCATCACATACCGAGGCCATTGTAAGAACAAGCACGATATGCGAAAGGGTGTGCATTTACAAGGCCATCATCCATGTCCTACGTCTTCGTTTCTACACTCTCCGGACTGAGCCCGTATTGACATGACCGTCTTGACAAACTGCTCATCGCTGAAGTTACGCAAGCTGGCCCAGACGGCGTCCACGCGGTATGATGTCCCGAACAACAAAGGAGAAACCGGTCTTGGCACAATTGGCGTTGAGCATTTTCATCTGCCAAGTGATTGTGTGAATCTGCGTTGTCCTCACTTTCAGTCGTGATATATGCTCGCCGATGGCAGAGTTGGGCAGGTTCATATCCCACGTCAGCGTATCCTCCACCGGCTGTCGGGTCTGATGCCAGAACACAGACATATGTATCGACCCGAACGGGCTCACCAGACGCCGCTTGCATCTCGGACGACTTGTCTTTTCTTGAATCCGAAATTGTCAGGCCACTTCGCGGAAATTGGGGGAGGGCTGCCCACGCCGCAGTGCGATGACTGCTGGGCATAAGCCACGCCCAGCAAGCACGAGAACAACGCGCCTCTGAACAACATACTTGCCAAGTTACAGCGCACGAGACAAGACACAAAGCACATGCGTGCGAGCGCTTATTTGTCCTGGGCCGCCCACAACCTCCAGCAAATAGTAATGTCCCATCATCGATGGCGGTGCTCAGTCATCACGATGTAGGGGCATGAATCCAGCATCTGCATTGGGATCAGAAAGCGGTTGTACAAAATTACAACGTGCGTGCGCAATATTAGGATGATTGCAGCACCAAAAGCGCGCCCAAAAGCAGATCGTTCACGGACGTCAGCTGCAGCCCAATGTCTGAAACCGGTAGCCGAAATTCAGGGCTCGGCAAAGGCTTCCAATTCAGATTGCTCAGTCGTTTTAGGCCAAGGAACCTTTTCCTGCCCTACGGTTGCCGAAGTAGGAAGGGGGCACAGTTGCCTCACATGTACGGGCGTGTGACACGGGAAGTCTAATTGTTCGGCAGCGCCATATCCCGTTGCCAAATCCGCTTGCAAGCCACGTACGCCTCACGATATCCGCTAGACGCAAGACGTCATACGCCCTTTTCCTCGTGCCAGATGGCTGGACTGAACTTTGAACCGCGGGCGACATGCGTCTGTGTCATTCCGACAGCCCCTCCGCCGCAGCGAACCACATCATCGATGACTTTTCTCGGGCCTTGGAGGCTTGAACAACAAAGACCTGAGGTTCCGCCGTGACACGGACCGTGTCGGTCTTCGCAATGCCAGATCTGGCAGCCTGGCACATCCCGCTGTGGGTACGCGCAGCTGCGACGGTGTGGCAAGCCGTGACGACGTCGACACGGGACAGCTGCGGCGTCAAGCTTCGGCAAGGGCCCGAACCCGGGGTTTGTCATGATGACGTATTGCCACGAGCATCTCACGCTCTCGCAGTGATGGAATCCAATACATTCGAGAGCGATATGGAAGTGGGACAAGGGCATGACGAGCTTCTCCTTGGTTTCTGGTAATGAAATGGAAGCATTGATCCGAGTTCGCCACAAGGACGTCCCAGCCTCGCCGACATGGAATTCAATACATTCGAGACGCGATGAAGCCGGCCGTTCAACGACGGATCGCATAGCAATCCGGTTGAGGTGACAAGAAAATGGATGACTTCATTTGGCCACGGTTCACAGGCTCTTGGTGATGGGACCTTGTTTTGCCTCAGAGCATACTGTAAGCTTTGGTATTGCCGGCTATGATCAACACCAAAATGCTGAGTGTAACAGCTTGTCCATGGTTCGCCACAGTGCTCTAACGAAACATTATACAAGCTTTCATCTCTGGTGCGCTACATGGATCAACATGATGCTGAAAGGAAATAGCAAAAGTATGATTCGCGATTCTATGCAACTTCCACCAAAAGAGGCACGTAATCAAGAAGGAACAAAAAGTACCAAGTTAAAGATTCGCACTATCAAGAAGCTATATACATAACAATCGTCTTGCTTCAGCACCAAACCACTCTCAGCTATGTACAATGTGGTCTGATGGTCAAGATCACCAATGAATGGGCTGTCCAATAAGCGGATTGTCACCCGGCAATCTATCGAGAGGACCGTTGAGACCGACATCCTCGTTCGGCGGCTGAACCTCCAGCGGCTGCTTGTCTGCGCGTCCGGCTCCTTCGGGCCCCTTGATGAAGCTACACTTGGGGTCGAGCACGCCACGCGGTCCCGTACACGTGCGCATACCGTTGTAGAGCGCTTCCTGGTCAGTCCATCCGTTGAGGAAGTCCCCGTGGAGGCCGTAGCCCGTCGGGTCGCCCATAGCCCAGACGAGCACGTTGAAGTCCTGGATACGGCCCGTGTCCCAGAAGAATTCGGTGAAGACGGACATGATGGCCACGGGGTGCGACTCGGGGCATACGCCGTTGTTGTAGTCGCCGAAACGGGGGAATGACATCTAGTAGTGGAGGCTTGTGTCAACAAAACACAAAGTAAGGGGGGAGCGGCAGTTTGGAGAGGAAAGGCTCACGTGGCTCTTGTGGTCGGGGCTGTCGAGGTCTCTGCCGTTCCAGCAAGACGGGAAGAAGGTCTGTGTGCGAATCTTCTCGCACTGGTGAGTTGGCAGTTGCGGCCGTTCACCAGGGTCCCTGTTGCCGTAGCAGACGTGCGAGATGGCCCTGTGTTCCATCAGGGACTCGTTGTATGACCTGCGGGTGCCTTGTTAGACAGCTGGGCTCAGGACGGAAGCTCGGGAAGGACGTACCGTCGGTCCTGAGATCCGCTCAACATGCGCAGGCCCGCGGGAGGTGCGATGGGACGGGGACCGTCCGGACAGTGCTCCCGTCCTGGGGCGTAGTCACACGCACGCTCGATGTAGTATGCTGTCTAGAGGAAGGGAGTTGCGTCAGTACGGCTCAACGCGAAGGACGGCGGGAGACGTACCATGCCCTCGAAAAGGACCGTCTCGAACCGTCCATCCCGCCGCTGGTGGTACAGCTGCGGCTGCCAGTAATTGCTCTTATCAATGAACTTGTCGCAGGTGGTGGCTCTAGAGTTACGAGCCTGCTCGTTGCTCAGGGAGAGGTCGAACCGCGTGCCGCCCCCAATGGCGTGGACATGCGAGGAAAGCGTCCCGGGATAGACGATAGGATCACCCCTGAACTGGGCCAAGGGCGCACAATTCACAGTGAAGAGCTGGCCGAGCCCAGTCTTGGCCAGGGCGGCCACGACGACAACTGCGACAGTGAGGACCATGGCGCAACAGAGTCTAGAGGAGGGGATATGAAGAAGGAGGAGAAAAGGAGAAATAGCACTGAAGATGATGATAATCGTCGTCCAATCTCTCGTCTCGATGCAGAAGATGGGAGCGCGCCAGGGCACTTTATATCTGTGCCCTTTGTTCACATGTCGTGATGGGCTTACACGCACGGCTCACGGTGGCAACATATCAATTAAGCTTTCCGTCAGCCCACGATGACGTTGAACCAGGACAAAGCTGAACAACGATACAGCACGTTCAGGCAAGGCGAACAGAGTTTGGGAAAAATTGAATTCCAGCTCGCACCACGGGGAGTGCCGGGCTGCAAGACGGCGCACATGATGAACCATCAACGCGCGAGAGAGCCCGGTCGGAATGACTTCGGACGTGTAGTTCACACCGGGGAACTTCGGCCCCTGCACCATGCAGGAAGGCAGGTGGTACCTGGCCGCAGAATCTGGGGTGCATGGTCACGTTCTGTCGTCTGCCGGCCTCCATCGTGATCGTACAATGGCCATGTACTGCGTGGGCGCCTTGTTTAGCCTAATTCGACCGTCACCTTACGTACTCGGTGCTACGCGTTCGAGAAGCGGCCCTCGAGGCCCGACTTGTCCACGTGAGGTCGCGGCACTTCGCCCGCCAAGCGACTGACTGTTCAGAAGTCTTAGCCGGCGCTGGGGCCTTGCGTTGGAGACAATGACAGACAAAACGCTGGCGGGAACGGACCAGCATGGCAGTTTCTCGGTCTAACAAGCCTGTTGATCGCCCGCCCCTTCCCACCATTTGACGTGTTTTATTCTCCTGGCGGGGGGCCCTTATTCACATTTGCCTCTGTGCGACAGCTTTCTGGCAGCACGGGCTGTTGCAAACCAATCACGCCTCATGCCTTTTGTCGGTCCTCATGTCCGATGCCGCAAGTACTCGGCATGTCCCTGCCAGGAAGAAACACCACTTGCCAAGGGACAATGTTTCGCGAGCCTGCCATGCCGCCGCCATCGTCCTGACCTTGGCCATTGATAACTCACCTCCAAGGGCCGGTGTCGAGTCAAAGCTTCGCCAGGGTCATCACGGACCAGGCTGATCGGCCCGCAACGGTCCAGCTCATCAGGGCTCTTCTTGCTACCTTGTCACATCGCCGCCCTCGTTGGCGTGAGTGTGTGCCTCAATATTGATCATAAACTCATCCGTCAGCATCCGACACGCCAACACGCTTGCGGGGGTTGATTGTGTTCGTCGGCCCTACTCACGGCGTAGCTGCCCTCGGGCAATGTCAGTAGGTCCAGCAGTGTCTTTTCCCTCAATCCATATCTGTGACTTCGTGTCATGCCTTCGTGACGCTGGCCTTCTTCAGAATGCGAACGCTGGCGCAGTCTGCCTTGCCACGACATCCCAGAAGTCGTAGAATGCTATCATCGTTGGGGCAAATCCTCCCGGAACTTTTCGCAGCTATCGGTCACCTTCCGAAAAGGGTTTGCTCTTTGAATGGCAATGCCGCCGCTGCGATTGCTCCGGCTGTCCACATGTTGCGATACAAATCTTCATCGAGCGGCATTCCCAAGGACGATCGAGCAGCGGCTCAGGAGGGCCCGAATGATGGAAGCATCTTCAGGGCCCGGATCACGAATGACATGAAAAGAAGAAGCTCCGTGACAACGCGACCGTCGAGTCGCTGCTGCACGGGTCGCGAGCTTCAAGAGTTTGCCCTCTTCGCTCCGTCACGTCCGGCAGTCATCTGACGGCTGATCTGCTCGACCCTTACTGTACTTATTAGTCACCGATGTCCGAAGCGGCCGTCAGTCGGAGGGCCGATGCCCGGTTTATCCATGAGCACGGGGGAATTCAATGATCTGAGAAATGTTTTGAGCTGCAGAGAGGCAAGGAAGACTTGCAGTAGTCATCTTCAAGCTCAGTTGATGAATCCATCGTAGCGACCAGGCTTTGGCAACCTGGTAGCCAATGGAGCAGGCCGGAGCCATGTGCCTCAATTTCGAGATGACCCGAAGCCTCACACATGTGTGAGG
>JARJUA010000341.1:0-45163 GCA_030787035.1 Aschersonia sp. MBC 877 | reverse complement strand
GCTGAATTCTGGTGGGGTGGTTTTTTTTTTTACTTGACTGTGATCTGCACCCCCCCCGCCCCCCCCGCGCCATACGACCACGCATCCATCCTCAACTGTCCCTTATTCTCCATCAACCGCCAGCTCCGATCCCGCCACTCAATCTCCTCGCGGCCGTACATCCTCCCCACGGTCGCCAAGCCCGTCAAGCCCGCGCCTACCACCCCCCCCCTCCACGACGCGAGCAGCACCCTTCCCCACGACACGCGCGCGAGGTGTCGCGCCGTGACGGCCGTGATGCCCACGAGGGACCCCGTCGTGAACCCCCGCGTGAGCACGTGCGTGACGAGGATGGTGTGCGACAGGGGCTGGTCCTCTGCAAAGTCGGTGTGGGGGAAGTATTGCGACATTGTTTGGTTTGCGTTGTTGCTTGCTGCTTTGGACGACGACAACTCGTGGAAGAATCTTGGGCTGGTTTGGTTGGGCTGGGAGGGGAGAGGATAAGCCGTGCCTATTTGGATGCCATGATGTAGATGACAAGGAGGGAGAAAAAAAGCAAAAAGTAAAAGAGAGAGAGAGAATGAGACGGAGGAAAGACGAGCTGGACTGGGCTGGACCACCACCACCACCACCAATTTCCGTGCCGTTATTACCCCGCATCCGGAATCTTCACATGGCGCGTGCTTCATATGACTTCTTCTCTTCTTTTCTACTTGCAACTGCCTACTTTGGACTCTGGCCCGCAGGCTGTCGTGCCGTTCATCACTTTCTGTTGGCGACTTGCGACATGAAGTCAATCTAATCACATCGTCTTGTTGCTTTTCTTCTCAAAGAGACAAGCAAGGCCCTGCCCCTGCGTCATCTTCCTTCCTTCTCACATCAGTCGCCATTGTCGGCCACTCACGAACAAAAGGCCAAGCGGCTTGTCACGACGGAAATACCCTTCCGTCGACGTACAACAAAAAAGGCTCGCTTTTTGTTCCGATCCGCGTAGACCAGAATCACCGAGCTTGATCATCGCAGCGTACGTTTGCACATCATGCGATGTCGTCATATCCAAGCGGGGGAATACCAGAATCCAGATTCTTCCAATACTGAGCATTCCAATACTTGGCCATCTTGGCATGGCGCAGCTGCTCGAGTCTCGAATCAATGTCGAAGTCCGCCTCGCGTAGTATCTGGTGAAACGATACCTCGTCCACCACGCCTGGCGGTAGATTCAGCAGCGCCATTCCCCGGCCGTGGTGCTCGCAGGGCTCTGCCGACATCCTCTCCCATTCAAATGCGACATCGCCTTCCGTCACCGCGCGCCAAAATGCCAGCAGGCCTTCTGTCATGCCAAGATCCCAATGTGCCTTCCAGATAATCTTCGGTTTCCCCCGTCCGAGAAATGTAAAGGAACATGCGTGGTCATGTCGTGCATACCAGATCGTCAAGCGCTCCAGCATGGGCATAGATAAAGCTGCAACAGCAGCGTCCTGGAGGAGCCTCATCCTCTTGCCCCTGAACTCTTCCAAAGGTGACAAGTAGTCCGACGTGAGGTACAACGTGACAAGACGTGACCATGGGGCGGAGCCTCCCCAGGACTGGAAGAAATGATACGCGTCAATCATATACGAGACGGCCAGATGCTCCAGTTCAAAGCCGTGGCGAGCAAACCTGTTCTCTAAAATAGATGGGTTCATCCTTGGTCGAGTACACCAGTGTTCTTCGCGAACTTCTGGATTGCGGTCAGATGACGCCAGCAGGCTCTGGATCTGCAGGACATGCTCGTTGTAGTCTTCGAAAATAGAAACCCGACGGAGCTGCTTCAGCAATGCTGGCGTCAGGAAGTGTTCGTGTGCTGATGAAAGTCGAGCCACCCGTCATTAGTTTTCAGGAAAAGCAGAGAAGCGACAGACCGTTGCTGTACTCACGGACGGTTCCCTCCCACTGCATCGCGCCAAAGACCCGCCAAGGCTCATATACTAACTCTCTCAGATTCGGCATTTTGTCCGTCAGCTTCTGCAGGAGGTCGCTACGTATGTGACGGCGACACTGCCGCCGAATGACGAACTTTGTCAGGCAGGACATGGGCTGGATGAGGGGCATGTAAAAGTGTGGGATGTCGAGAAACACCCGATTGACCGCGCTGCGGTTCATAAACCAACCAAAACCCTCCGCAGGGCTTGGCACATCCGGCCACTCATGAGCTGTCAACACAGCCGGCGACATGAGGAAACTGTCTGATACCTCTCTGCGTCCGCCGAAATGCCACGACCGGAAAGGGAAACGCCCATCGCTTACAGACTGCATACTGAGCTCCAGCGTTAAAGGCTCCGAGAATCCTCCCTGAGACAAGAACTGAACGAGCCCAACTATGCAGTCAGTGGCGAGAAGCCTTTCATTCTGAAGTTGCACCTCTTTCGTAAAACCGTCAACATAACTTGCGAATTCCACATTGAGCCAAATGTACCTCACGCGTCTGCGCTCCGTGGCATTCAACTTTCTAAGATCTCTCCAGGCGCGGTTGATGATTCTGATATAAGGGCCACGGCTGAGTGCCTCGGGTCTGTTGTCTGTTGGTCCTGATGTGATGGGTGCATGGCCGCTTTCTCCCATTCCCTCTCGTCCTTCATTGGCTGGCGCTCCTGATGCTTCGGCTGCGTGGCTGCCTTCTCCTACGTCCTGCTGCATTTCGTCGGCCGCCGTTGTTGAAGCGCTGAGGCGCTGGCGTCGAGAGCGCCGGGAAGTGACATTCTCCGCAGGAAGACTCTCAGGAAGACTCTTTCTCTTGTTGGGTGCCATCTTACACTATGTACGTGAGGTTATGTGTATATGCGTATGTTTTTACTTGCGCATACTGCGTAACGTGCCTCTCAATAAGTAGATTGTTGAATCCTGTATTCATCTGCTTGAGCGTGCGTATTCTGTCGTAAAAAATGTGCTGAACGGGTGAAGAGTCGTTCGAGACTTGCTCTTCTTCCCCGATACCGACCAGATAGAGCAGAGATGCAACGTTCCTGCATTTTGAGACTCTCATAGCGACCGGCAGCATCTCAAGCAGGAGCAATCAGAATCAAAGTGCGTAATACGCGGGTCCGGCCACGACATCGCTCCGGCTTGACCACGACATCGCTCTGTCAAGCCGGAGCGTAGCGTCCCCTGACCTCTGCCTGCCACCCATGCACTTGGCAGTAGAGCATTCAACGCTCGTTGGTTGGTCATGCTTGCTTTTGACACGTTGAGCTAAAGCAAAACGCCGTGTGGCTGACGAGCAGCTTGGGAAATGGCGAGGCGAGGCACTTTTGTTGCTTCCATGCCGTGGGAAGGCGAGGCTGGCCAAGTTCACATGTTGCAAATCGCAATGACGGTAGCCTCAGAAAATATGACGTACTGCTCGTGTCGGCAGGCGATGAGGGGCAGGTCGTAGCGGACTGTACTGCCCGTCTCTGCTGAATGGCTTGAGTGCGTTGAAGAGAGGCCGATCGAACTGTCGACTCCGGGATGCAGCTGCAGGACCTCAAAGACTTGTCTCAAGCGAGCTTGCTCTTGTGCACGCATCCAAGTCAAAAGTGAGAGAAAGATGTGTATCAAATCCAATGTCCTCTATGTGCAAAACTTATCATCATTTCGTTCTTCGCCGTAAACTCCATGCTTCAAACACTCAACGTCCCCTTGGTGCTGGGAACCTCTCCTTCTTTCCCCTTTTGTCGCTTGGCCGCCTTCTTAATCGCTACAGCCAAGGCCTTGAACGCACTTTCAGCCCGGTGATGGTCATTTTCCCCCCGCACACAATCAATATGAAGCGTCAGTCGGGCGGCCTGCGCGAAGCTCTGAAGGCAGTGAGGAACCATCTCGGTGCTCAGCTTTCCGAGCCATTCGCGTTTCAGGCCGAGGTTGATGACGCTGTAAGGACGATTAGAGATGTCGACACTGGCGCGGGAAAGAGCCTCGTCCAAGGGGACTTCTGCGTTTCCGAATCGCTTGATACCGGCGCGAGTTCCCAGAGCTTGATTGAAGGCGTAGCCGAGCGCGATGCAGCAGTCCTCTGCCGAGTGGTGGTCATCAACTGTGGCACAGAGGAAAAGTCAGAAGAGAAAAGAGTCGAGAGTATGCGGATTGGAGGACCACTGAGACGCACTGTGAAGATCTCCCTCGCATTGAAGGGCCAGGCTCCATCCGGCGTGTTTCGCCAACGCATGTAGCATGTGGTCGAGGAAACCAATCCCGGTGTTGACCGAGATGATTTGCGATTTGCTGGACTGGGAGGCATGGCCGGTCGTAACTTTCAGCAGGCGTGCGTCGGTGTCGGCTGGGAAGTCGCCACCGTCGAGGTTGATGGCGAGCTGGATCTTAGTCTCATTGGTATCGCGGGCTAAAGCCGCTGATCTGACAGGCAGGGTCGATGCCATTGTGGCACGAAGGGTCAAAAGTCTTGCGTCTTCATGGACATGGAAATCAAAGACGAAAAATTGAAGTCGCGTTGATTGGACATGCTTGGCTTGGCGGGGCGCGACGTGGTTGTACAGTGGGCCCCAGGTTCTTCTCTTTCCCTGTTCGGTGTTCAGAATGGACTGTGGACCCGCGAACTCTGAGCCTCGACGCGACTTTTTGCCCTCTTTGAAGCTCTGGGCCTGTCGACGCGCTCGTGCAGTGGCAGTGACATCCACCCATCTTCGAGGTCACCCCCGTGGCAAGAAGCCGTCGTTGCTCACGTCTACGCGCCGATCGTTTGGCGACAATCTTCGTGTCCAAACAGCATTCATTTGAAAATAAGTCACCACAAGTCGACGTTTCCGCCAGTACATCATGCCCATGCATGAACCGACCGCCACGACATGGAAAAATTCCTGAGAGAATGGCGGCAAGATGCCCTGAACAAGGCTCAGTACAGCTCAGCCATCTTCATCGGAGACAAGCTTCTGGCTTTGACAAGTTTGTGACCTCCGCTTCAATCAAATGGTCGATGCCAGATAGTGACAGCGGTGCTTCCCCTGCGTAGATGACGATCAAGATGCCTTCTGGCTGGCACAGGTGCATTTCGCCGCCGGCAACTACACCCGCGCCCAGGCTTTCCTTTCCAGGCAAGACCTCATATCCCGGAACCCGTCGTGTCGGTACCTTGCCGGCCACTGTCTCATCAAGCAGTTTCGATACGAAGAAGCGCTCGCTGTCCTAGGAGACCACAACCCTACACACCTGATCGCCAAAGGTGGGAGCAACAAGCGCAAATCTAAGCAGCGAAACAGCAGCAAACGGCATGACGAAGAGCCCGACGACAAGGAAGGTGTGGTCAACAGGCGCTTCGAGGCGGCCATGTGCTTCTTACGTGGCATATGCTATGCCAAGCAGGACGCCTTCGACCGTGCCAAAGAATGCTACAAAGACGCAGTGCGCATCGACGTTCGATGTTTTGAGGCATTTCAACAGCTCACCGAGAACTTGCTGCTCGCGCCTGATGAAGAATGGGAATTCCTGGAGAGCCTCGACTTCGACTCCATCACCATCCCTGACGACGTGTCGGCCTCCCAAGAGGCTGCTGACTTCACCAAGATGCTATACACCACGCGGCTGACCAAGTACCGAAACCCGGCTATATTCGAGACGGCATATGATTCTTTGTCGACGCACTATAACTTGTCGGCTAATCCCGATCTTCAGCTGGCTCGAGCCGATTTGCTATATACCCAGTGTCGCTTCCAGGATGCACTGAACATCACTAATTCCATACTAGAAGAGGATAAATACAACTTTGCGGTGTACCCAATTCACCTGGCATGTCTCTATGAGCTCAAGATGAGGAACTTGCTGTTTTTGGTCGCGCATGATCTCGCAGACACGCACCCCAGAGAGCCTTGCACCTGGCTGGCTGTCGGCGTGTATTACTTTGCCATTGGCAAGATTGCTGAAGCTCGCCGCTACTTCAGCAAGGCGAGCATCATGGACGTGCACTTTGGGCCAGCCTGGATAGGCTTCGCCCATACCTTTGCCGTCGAAGGCGAACATGACCAAGCCGTCACCGCCTACTCCACCGCAGCACGTTTATTCATTGGCACGCATTTGCCCCAAGTCTTCCTGGGCATGCAAAACCATGAGCTCAACAACCTCGCGCTGTCAGAAGAGTTCTTGAGGACGGCCTACGGTCTATGCAGAACGGACCCCTTGGTCTGCAACGAGATGGGCGTTGTCAAATACCATCGAGGCCAGCCCGAGGAGGCCGTGCGATACTTCACGGCAGCACTGGAAATCGCCGAGCAGGTGAGCAGCGAGCCCTTGGCATGGCTGTCGGTCAAGACGAATCTTGCGCATGCGTACCGGCGACTCGGGCACTTCACCGCGGCTTTGGACATGTTTGATGAGGTGCTGAGACTGGGTGGCAAAGACGCGGCCATTTTCAGCGCACAAGGCATGATATTGATGCAGCAAAATCGGCCGTCCGAGGCTGTTACAATATTGCACCAAGCTCTGGCCATTCATCCCCAGGACAGTATCGCCAACGATCTCCTGAACAAGGCGCTCAAAGAGATGGTATCAATGGGCAAGGTCATAGAAGACCGGGCGGACGACATTGTAGACTTTGAAGAGTATCTACGTTTAAAGAAGCTGGAGGCACACAGGGCACAGGTAGTGGATTCAGGCCAGGATATGCCCGACCTCGGCGATGCCATGGCTCAGTAGTATGATTTTGGTCCATATCACCAGTCGCGGACTTGCTCCACGCGCGAGAGATACTGTACAGCGTAGCCCGCTCGCGTGTCCTAAAAATTACAAGAAAGACCACAAGCCTGGCGACGCCGGAATAGTTGTTCGAATTCTGCTGTGCGAATCGAGATACACCAGGTGAAAGATCAAGCTGCAGAATCTCGATGTCGAGATGCGCGCTTCCTCGGTCCAACCCCAGATCTGCAAGGGCATCGTCGCGCATGTAACTGGCTACACCCAGCCCCCTCTTCATGTGTGCGTCTCCATCTAGACGCGACCTTCCCAGATCAGAACGAGGCCGCTCGTAATTTGCCAGACTCTGCCAAGTATGCCTGTTATCTCAAATCTCGATAATAGAGTTGTGATGTAGTCAAGAAACTGGTTTGGATCACAATATCAATAGCTACGTGCGCCACGCAACGCTCTTTCTCCTGTTCAACCCCTATGCTTTCTTCAAGCCGTCGTTTGACCTGTTCCACTGACACCTGCCCACCAGCCGCCAAGACGAATCACCCGTCGCACCTGCCTATTCCCCACTGCTGCCTGATCTGGCCCTCGGTCTTACCTAATCCCTCATCCAATCCCCCGCTTCCACAGAACTATATAATCCCATCGCCATCCCCATCCCTTTTATTTTTTTCTTTCCCTTTCCTCTCCATCCGAGTGCACGGGCGTTTTCCTTCTCCGTGAAGCGATAAGCTGAGAGAGGAATTTTGCTAGTTGAAAACTATTTCAAACCGCTCCTGTTTGGTTTTTACCGGGCAGGGAATTTTTGGACCACCCTTGTTATCTTGAACATTCTTTCATTGCGGACAGTTCCTGGTGGACTGGCGTGAAGAAGGATTTGCTGGTTGTGTGCGTGAGCTAGGCTCGGCTGGTACCGTCTTTGGAGGCTAGGACTCCCGATGCGAGATGGTGTTCTGTTTGGGAAAGGAATTTATTTCGGTTCATGAGTTCATGGCGACATTGTAATTTTTGATGGAGAGTTTTCACTAGAATGCTTGACTAGGTATGTGGTCGAGGCAACAAAACTCGCGTTGCGGGATCAGCACTCTCGCTGTTTCACTGTTTCGACGCATTCAGTAGTTCTCACCATTACATCGGGGGGATTGGAGAAGTGCTTAGTGCTCCTTGTGCATGAGCAGCCAGACCTCGAATAAGACCAAAAAAATCCAAGTTTAAAAAAAAATTTCCGCTGCATGGTGATGTCTGGGTGCGGTGTCGAGCCAAGCTCTAGCGCGGGGCAGGCTCCTCAGGTACACAGAAGTGACTCAGCCCACTAGATTTGCTTTCCAACAACCATCTTCAGATGTGTTAATAATTCACTCGCTTTGCCGTGAAACTCGCGCTGTAACTCATCGATAATTTATTCTCGTACAATCGACATCGACTCCGAGAGATGATTGCCCCAGTCAAACGAAGCTCAAATTCTACCGATCGCGAACGTGTTCCACACCAGCCCTGACCCCTCTTTGAACGCTGAATACGAAAACACCTCCACGACAGTGCTGCCTTCGCACACAAATATCGAACATTCTCTGCCCTCACGATGGCGGTCGAAGAGGAGAAGAATTTTGATGCTCCAGGCAAGACAAAACCTGATACAAAACCGTCGAAAGACCAGGCGAAAACCCAACCCAAGGGCCAAGCTCCTCCCAGCGACGGCACGCCCGGAGAGAAGAAGTTATCCAACGCTGAGTTGAAAAAAAAAGCCAAAGAAGAAAAAGCTGCGAGAAGAGCACAGGCGAAGACGAATCAGATTGCTCCAGCTCCAGGAGGCTCATCCGCACAAGGCGCCTCGGGGGACGCAAAATCCGGCAGTGCCGCCAAGGGAAAGGGAAATCACCTCAAGCCAGGCGTGCCCGTGCCGAGTCACCATCGAGCCGGCTCAAGATCAAACTTGCCGCCGGTCGCCGAGGCGGTGGTCCCCAAAGCGAGGATTCCAGAATGCTTCAGCCATTTGTCCATAGCGAGGCGCATCCCCATGACCCAGGCGGACAAGGACGTGAATCCGGTGGTGCTGGCTCTAGGACAGCAGATGAGCACGTTTGCCATTAGTGATAGCATTACGAGGCTGGAGACAACTCTGCTGGCGTTCAAAAAGGTACGCGGCGGGGTCCACGACAATTCTCTCATTTCCTCCCCCCCCCTGGGCGCCCGGGCTCGCCCAAATCTTCATGAAGATAGGACACCCGTGGGCTTACATATTCTAGGTCATTGAGTCGTACAGCACGCCACACAAGAGTACCCTCTCTCGTCACTTCACGTCACACGTTCTCAACCCACAAATCGAGTACCTCACTGCGTGTCGGCCCATGTGTTTCTCTATGGGCAACGCCATCCGTTGGCTGAAGCTGGAGATCAGCAAAATCGACATTGACCTGTCCGACGCCGACGCCAAGACGCAACTCTGCCAGTCCATCGACAACTTCATCCGCGAGCGCATCGTGCTCGCCGACTACTTCATTGCCGAAACGGCCGCCGACGAGATTAAAGATGGCAGTGTGGTCCTGACGTATGCGCACCACAAGCTCGTAGACAGGACGTTGCTGCGGGCCAAATCGGACGGGAGGCGGTTTAGGGTAATTGTCGTGGACGACGCCTTTGACAGGATGGGCATCGAGCACGCAAAAGTGTTGGCAGATGCCGATATCCCCGTCACGTACCTGTCTGACCTAGGTGGGCTTCGATCTGTCCTCTCAGGCGGTGTCGACGTGGTGCTTGTCGGAGCAGAGGCCATGTTCGGCAATGGATCCATGTACGCCCGCGCGGGCACATGCGATGTTGCCGCCGCCGCCGCCGCCGCCGTGACGGGCAAGTGTATAAGAACAGTGGCGCTCTGCCAGACCATCAACTTCACGGAGCGCGTGGCGTTCGACTCACTCACATACAATGAGATCGACCCCGACCGTTGCACCGACG
Source organism: Aschersonia sp. MBC 877 (assembly GCA_030787035.1). Classification (NCBI taxonomy): domain Eukaryota; kingdom Fungi; phylum Ascomycota; class Sordariomycetes; order Hypocreales; family Clavicipitaceae; genus Aschersonia; species Aschersonia sp. MBC 877. The sequence continues at coordinate 35,578 of JARJUA010000341.1, read as the reverse complement.
AAAGCTTCAGGCTCTTGTTCGACACGACGCCCCAGGAGTTGATAGACGTCGTCCTGACGGAGCAGGACGTGGTCACAGGCTTAACCACCACATCGACCGTCCTGGATTAACTAGAAGATTTGTGGTGTAATTTCCCCCCCTGAGATACCAAGCTTCCAATCATTTCCCATTGGAAAATCTGTAGTTTCCCCTTGAAGTACCAAGCTTGCAACCCTTTTCCACTAAAGGACCTGTATGTCTCCCCATGGGATACCAAGCTTGCAACCCCTTTTCACTAGAAGACCTGAACTTCTCCCCGGGAGATACCAAGCTTCCAACCTTTCCGCCAATAACCTGCTCAGTCTTTCCCATGAAGTCCATCTTCCAATCAAAGTACCAAGCTGCGGACCCTTCAACGCTCATACCCCCAACCCATCATTGCAGAGACCCCGCCGCTCCCAGCACCTCCTCACGCTCCTTCCCCTCCTTCCTCTTCCTCTTCTCCAACAGGACCGCCTTGCGCTCGCTCAACATGGCGGATTGCTTATCGTCGATCCCCTGCAGCCAGTACCCGAAGCTGGCCCCCCCGAGCGCATAGGCCGGATACGCCCACAGGGACGACTTGTTGAACAGGGGGCGCATTTCGATGCCGACTTGCCAGAAGCGCACGGCGAGGCCTGCGCACGTCAGTGATGAACCATGAAGCGAAGTGTAGGAGGGGAAACTGACCGAAGCAGCTCCAGAATGCGATGCGGTGAACCATGGCGGCGGGTGGTGGGATGGGGCGTGGTGAGTGAAGATAGGACGGGGAGGCTGCGGTGGGTTATGGGGGTGGTCACGTGGGCGGGTGGGCTTGTTGTATTTGTTATGGGGGCGAGGTGGTCACCACTGGGGGAAGGGAGTGGAAAGTGATCAATGGGGGGGCAAATTAATTCAGGGACCATGACGAACAAAACACGGAGAAGTGAGGGAGCATAGATGCTGAGGCGTGACGACGAGCAGATTCTGACAAGTCGAGAGAAGATGGGCTTGTTTGGTCCGGCGCCAGCAAGGCATGACGCTTTTCTGCAGGTGCCTCTACACTTGCGCTGGCTGTTTCAATTCAGCGTATCGGCAAGCAGGGACGGGAACTTGTCAGATCGTGATTCAATTAACCAAACTATCCTTTCGTGCGCCTTGTGATCTATGCTGACGACAATTCAATTCGCTTTACTGTGCTTTCATGCGTCTCGTAATCTATGCCGCCAGTCTATACTCCAATACCGAATACATCACAATGAACAGACATTCTTCGCATGTATCACTGTCGATCAAACATGTTGTCTCTCCCGCCTGACTTGGAGTAAGGAGGAGGAGGAAGGGGAGAGGGAGGGATGGAATATTGAGATGTCGCAGAGCTGGACTGCCGGAGTTGCGAAGAAGGCACCGCCGATGCCAACTGAGTGACCTTGACAACCATTTTGCCCATGTACTGCTGAATGAAGGATTCCCTGGCAAGACACAGCAGTTAGTGAACCTGAAACATGAGGGAGTATTCACGGGCCCAGTATCGGGTCAACAACTCACGTGTAGTAGCTGTGCTGCGAGTCGTGGGTAGAGACGAGATTGTGAGCCAGCTCATGGGCCAGCACAACCCACCACCAGGTCGCCGCCTCGGCCTTTCCAGTGCCCATGTGCATCTGGGCCGCGTGCAGCTGCAGGAAGAAGCGCAGGTTGCAGAAGATGCTGCCTGTCGTGTTGAAGGCAATGGTTCCTCCAGACTCGTCGTAGAAGATGTGCAGCACCGCCGGTGACAGGGAGTAGATGCCGCCAATGTCTACCAGCAGTCCCGCAAACGTGTTGATCGGACCGCTATTGGCCGATAGGAACTCGGCTGCTGAGGCCCGTAGGCCCTTCGACACGTAGACCTTCATGCTGTTGGAGGCCTCCGCGGCGAAGGTGATGTTCTGGGCTGGCTTGCTGTCGCAGTAGGTAGCTTGTTCCTTAACCTCGTTGACGGTGGGCTCGGAAAAGACATGATCAGATCCGTGGGCTCGGGTGGCATTGACTGCATTGAGCAGGTTCTGCTGCACGACTGCTGGATTGGTGATTCGCCCGTCATCATCCTCTTGCTGCTGTTGTACGCCCCCGGCCTGTCCTGGTCGCTCGACGGACGCTGGTCCGGTTTGGGATGCTTGACCGACAAACTGCTCCAGCCGTTTTCTGCTCTCATCCTTCTGATCATCAAGGTTGTCCAAGCCAAGCCTGCGTGTGATGTTCGAGAAAAAACCGTTGTTCCTCTTGGGCTGCTGTGTCTTGTCCGTGCCAGTGTCATCTGAATATGCCCAAGCACCGGGCATCGCTGGCATTGGATCCTCAGGCGTCTCGGCTTCTTCTTGTCGAGCTGCTGCTGCGGCGCTTGGCAGCTCTCGCACTTTGCTCTCGTCAGTGACCTTCCCCTTCCGCACCCAGCTCTCTTCTCTTTCCTGGATGCGTTTCTGTTCTTCCGCTAATGCCTTTCGCCGTTCCTCTTCCGCAATGCGAGCCTCGGCTGCTTTTGCTCGCAGAATACGATCGACATTGTAACCGCGAGCGCGGAGTCCGAACAGATCCAACGTGAGAAAAGGTTCAAAGAATAGATAGGCTTGCTGATTTGGACGGTTCAGGAGTATCTGACAGACGGCCTGTCCGACCTGATACATGTCAGGCTGTCCCTCATCAGCGACGTACAGAACCCATGCTGGCTCTTCGAAGGCACAAGCAGCTGACCGCTTCTCCGTATGAGACTGTCGTTGACCCTTAAGGCTGCGGCGAAGCGCGACAGAGCGCACCATCTCTACCCTCAAATTCTTCTCCAGCCACTTAGAATCGTGCTTGACAGCGTCTCGCCGATAATTGGCGTATTCATAGAGGAAAATCTTGGATCGCTCCACCACATGCTTGCGCAACTGTTCAGCCACTTTCTGTCTCGATGTATGAGGCCCGATGCGCACGTCTTCCTGTACAAGGTTGCTGAGCTTCTGAGAGCCGAGCTGCAGATAAAAGGTTTCCAGGCTGTCCTCCTCGGGAGCACACACTAGGTTCTCCTTGAATAGACGATAGCTGATGATGTCATCCACCACGACGATTTGACTCGCCGAGGCCAGCTGATACTGCTTGATGGGTGCATCGTCGTCGTCGCCATCGTCCAAGTCGATCAGATCCGTCTGCTTGGATTGCGCGAGCTCCTTGTAAGCTAACAAACATGGAGATGTCTTCAACTTTCGCCAGAGTTCTTTGTCGCGACGAAGCGTGTCGGATGATTCTGCCAACGACCTGAGAAGATCCATGTATTTTTCAGGACTTTGCAGCACGCTCAGTAATCTGGCCGGCTCATTGCACGTCATATGCGCCACTTCCAGCTTGGTTGGCTCGGTCTTGGCACCGCAATGAAACAAGAAAGCGTTGGCTTCTTGTCCGAAGTCGACGAAGTCAAAGATCTCGCCATAGACGGTCGAGTTACCTAGATATACTTGTGACGGGCTCACGAGTGACTTGGAACCCGCCTTCGTGCTTGAAGAAGCCTGAGCGACACTTGACCTCCTGATTGGGACTATGGCAGCAGTCTTGAGCTTTGCCAAAGAGTTTTCGCGAACTTCTGTGATACGAGAAGCAAAGTAATCAAAAAGAGTGGTGGCAGACCGATTGTCACTGGGCGGTCTCGCCAGCAACCTGTTGACGCATTCGACCATAGGGGGATCTCTAGTCACTCCGAATTTCTGCGCGTCGTCAGTCTCTGAGATTCTCAACATACAATGCGACTTGTACACTTCGACTTACGTTAGCGTGATCATGAAGATCTTTTCGGAGAATATTGAAGCCGAGCACGGCAGCCTTCTCATTCGTGAAACAAGACGAGGGAGCCACAAGCCGTGTGCTTCCCTCCAGTGGCATGATTCGTTTCTGGCTCAGGCGTAAGTCAAAGAGACCATACTGATTGGTATGATGATTAGCGATAAAGTAGGTCATTGCCGCGATCCGGAGAGCGTTGTCCTGACCAGACATCATTTCGACAAGCTCAGGTGCTGATGGAAAGGTTCGTAGCCCCAGCTGGGATAAGAACCTAGCCTCTGGGCTGCTGGGACGATAGCTTCCAGGAGGTCCAGGCCACTGCAGGATCGGAAGTCCCAAAGTACGAAGCGCGTCCTTGGGTTCAAAAAGCTCCCAAACCTTGTGCAGTTCTTGGGAGCCCACGGTCGATGCCATTCCTTTCGGCCCGGCCTCTGCAGGGCAGAACTTGGTCTTACTCAGCTTCCTGAGGTCGTCCGACGGAATGTCATTCTGAACAGAGGCAAGGTACTTAATAAGTTCGACGTGGCTCCATTTCTTCCGAGACCCATCCCCCGAGTCGTCGAGAAGGCGAGTGAAGATGGTTTCCAAGTCGACAGTCTTTCGAACACCCATAGCAACCAAGAATTTTTCCTTGACTTTTTCGCAGCCTTGTATGACCGGGAGGTCGTCGAATAGCTTGACAGAAGGGAAAAACGAGTCTTCGGGTCGTCTCATGCCCAACTTTGTGGGCATTATAGGCTGCTGTTGCGCCAGGGTTGTAAGAGCTGCCTTGTCCTTATTCGACATCGAATCCCAGTTCTTGCCCAGGATGGTCAGAACTTGCAACGCAAATTTGATGGACCTGGTAACACTCTCATCTTCTGGCCCCGAGTTCGTCGTTTCGACAAGGTAGCGGAACCAAGACAACACGTCTAGTGGCTCCCATCCGAGAGCTTCCAGTTCCCGGACATTTGAGCCGGTGGTGAAGGCGAACGGAATGGTGCTTGGAGGCAACGGTGCGTTTGCTGGAAGGATATTCAAGCTCAGGTAGTTCTTGATGCCACCGAGCGCGATCACCTGTCCAACCCCTTCGTCATCTATAGTAGCGACAGCGACGTCGATGAGAGCGGCCCGACTTCCAGGATCAAGTTCGCCACTCAGACTCTTTTTTCCTGCCCAAGAAATAAATTTCATCATCTGTGATCTGTTCAGAGCTTTGGCTTCGAGTTCTCGTCTCACATCCGTCATCGTTATATGGGAGATGAGCTCGAACTCTATGAGCTTCCGAACGAAGGGCGCCTCCTTCATCCCCTCAAGTATGATGGGGATAGCCTCCACAAACCCACCGAGCTCGTCTGACCCGAGACGGACTTCTGTAGTTTGAAGCACGCCCTGGCTAGAGTAAACCTCGATGGATGCCTTTTTGAAACAAGTCCAGAATGCCTCTTCCATAATCTGGCCCACCTGACTGCTGGGTGTCGAATCGTCGAAAGCGAAGGTCTTGAGCGTATGAAGCGCCTCAGACAGATATTCGGCGACGACGCTCTTGGTGGGTTTATCGTTGCCACCGGCCGCAGACATCATCCTGCGTCGCAAATCGCCCATTTCGTTGGAGAAGGCCAGCCTCGTCACGATTCCGGCCGCTCGAAGAAGCTCCATGTTCCACGTCCTCACCCATCTCGCATTGAGATCAATGGCCTCCCGCTCCACCGTCGGAATGACGGATGGAGCTGAGACGTGCATGCCTGCACCGGTTGTCTGCATGGTGGGAAAGCCAATGAAGATGCGCCCACCCGGTTTTTTGTTCGGCAGAACAGAAGCAAACACGTCGGTCAGTTTTTTGAAGGCCATACTGGTAGCGGCATCCTCGGAAACCGCTGCTTCGTCATATGATGCAGTTAGAATCGAGATCCTAGTCGCTTTCGGTGGCGGTTTTTTGGTGGCCCTTTCCAGCTCAGACGCAAAAGATGACGAAACTTTTGTGTGGATCGTGGCGGAAGTTGCGCTGAGAAATATGGAACTTGAAGTCATTACTGTGACGTCCTGAGCTATTTGGGGCTGGACCGCATTTTCCTCGGTCTGCGCTTTGGAACGGCTCACACCCTGTGATGCACTTGCTGTTAGCCGCGCAAAGAACGATCGAAGAGAGGGCGCTTCGTTGGAGCCAAAAGCCTCGGACCCCTTCGTCGTTTTGGCTGCAAGCTGTGGTTTCCAGCCGATGACGCTCATGTACGAAGCGTCAATCTGCGTGCTTGTGCGGTCAACTCCCACGACCTTCATCAGGCCCTCCTTGGTTCTTGCCTCCAAAGCCTTAGGCAGAGACAGTTCTGCCAAAGGAGAAGACTTTTTCTTTAGCGACAAGATTTGGTAGTCATCGATGTGAAACTCGATGTGCTCCAGAGCAACAAAGGTCAGGCTAGTAGCCAAGAATTGGCTGACGGAGAGCAAATTGGGCATTGGCGTGGTGGTGTTGCGATAGTCGAGCACAAATGCCGTGTTTCGGCTGGCTCTCTCGGCAGGCAGCTTTGACTTTTTAGTGAAGAGAGAGTTTCCTTTCCAGTAGAAAGCCATGGCTTCGCTCCCGGAACTGACAAACGGTTCCTCGCAATCGGCGAAGACGCTGTAGAAGCCGACTCCGAAGGCTCCGATCTTGGTCTCGTCGGGGTTGCCCTCCGCTATGCGCTTCAATCTGCCCCAATCGGTCTTTGTGAAGGGCTGTCCATCATTCTGAACAACAAGGCGGCGCAACGTATGGTTGGCAACGGTATGTTTCAGTAGCTCAGATCGACTCGTCGTGCTGGGCAATGGTACCTGGGTCGAGGGAATGGTCTCCCACTTCACAGCGACGGTTGTTGCCTGCGCATCAGCAGCGTTCTGGATGAGTTCTCGCAGCGTGGTCCACTCTCCGGAGTACCTGGCCAGCACTTTGTCTATCAGGGCTCGGGTGTCGACCGTGACGGCTTCTTCATCTTCGCCGTCGCGCAGAGCCTCGGCGCGCAGGCTGGCGTAGTCCATGTTGGCGAGGGAACTGAGAGGAAGAGCTGGATCGGAAGGTTGCTTGTCACGTCAAGCTTTTATTTTAATATCGAGGGTATTATCTTGGCCAGCGTCAGTGTTCAGAACAGCCAAAACCGGTGGCGAAAGGTCGAGGAGGCTGAGACGACGTGGGTTGAGTGGGATGAGGGGCGAGGGACAAACAGACCAGACGAAGGGGCTTGACACGACAGCGAGCAAGGAAACATAAAAAAAGCACGTCTTGCGGCAAGTCAACATGCAGCAATGGCCAAGGAGAGTTTCGAGGCGCGTTGTCCTGGCAATGCGCGACTGCGCTGACTTGCAAAGCGTTCATTCTGCCGGCACCCAGGGTCGAGGTGACGGCGTTTTGGGTTCGAAACTTTGGTTGTCGTCTGGCCCCAATCAGGTCTGGTGCCAATAATAGCGTCTGGTCGCATCACTGGAGTACTCAAGTTCTTACCTAAGCAGTACTTACTGTAGGTGCCTACGGTTCTCAAGAGCTTCACTTTACAGTGGATCATACACTGAAAAGTGAAGCTAAAGCACTCACATAAGTGCCCCGTACTCTCTGAAGGCAAGTCAAGTCCAAAGTACCAGACTTCAACGTTACGATACACTTGCGAATTCCCCTTGAGAGGCGCCAGCCTGCTGCAGTCGTCCACAGGGGCCCTAGCAGCCATATCCTCGCTGACATCGGGGCCCTTATCGGAATCATGGGGACAAGAAAAGCCCCGCGGAAATATCTTCCCATGCGTATTCAATCCTCCCTGCGTCTTCTGGTCTCTCTACTTCCTTGTCCGTCGTCAGATCTGTCGCGCTTCTTGCTTCTTGGGACGTTAGTCGCCTCGGCCGTCAAACGACAAGCTTTCATTCGTTCCGGCAACTCGCCGAGGAGCTGCTCTTCTCTGAGCTTTCCCGGCTTTGCTTGAAGCTCTTTCAACATCACTTCAACCTCGTCCAGCTTCGCCTTGTTCTCTTCCAGCCTTACTCTGGTCTTCTTCCAGCTTTGCTCGAGCCTCCTCAGCACGTCAAGGCGCGCGGCTTTTTTTTTTTTACCTTGCAGCCAGCCCTCATCGCATTCGTCAGTGCTATCGTCATGACTTTCGTCGGCTAAATCGTCTTCGGTTGAATCATCGTCGCTGCCTCTGACAGTTTCCCAGTTGTCGCTGTCATACGATGGCGCGTCCGGGTAATTGTTGACACGTAGTGCCCTCCACTCCATGTCGTCGACGCCATGGTCCTCTGTGCTTGATGAAATGTCGTTACTGTCTTCTTTCGATCTCCCGTTGCCAGGTATGACACCGGTATTCAGGGCTTCCGGAGTGCAATCCATACTCTTTTCGTTTATGGTGCCTTCGGGACGTAAGACTTCCATTTCATCATCAGCGTCGGTTTTGGAGTTTTGCTGCATCTTGGGAAATGAAGAGCTTGTTCAGATGCGACCAATAGGAACCAAAAAATGATGAAGTATTGAAGAGCAAAGGTTGAGCCGTAGACAGCAGGGGTTCAGAGAAGCAATTGCCATTGGTCAAGACAAGCCCTTTTATGCCTGCTGGTGTCTCCCTCTCAATTTTCGGAGATTTTTGTTCAGGTTTGTACTCAGCGCGTCCTTTGTTCTTGGTCAGTTGTTCACCATGACACTTCCAAAACCTTGCATCATACTTGCAACAAGAAACACCCCCGAACATCGTGCTCCTGTCGGAGCAATGATCAAAAGTTGAGCATCAGTGCAATGCCAGTCTATTTGATGTGTGGATGCGCAGAGGGAGATGTATGTTGAGCGAATACCCAACGGTAGGACTGATAATATATGCAATGACATACGCAAGGATGCACGCACAAACAGCTTCGAGCCCCTCAATCGGTTGCTCGGGCTCGAATGTCTGTTTACTCATGAGGATCGGCAGCATTGGACGATTGGCCGACTCTTGGGAGCAATGGAAGCCACGCGTTCGCAACTACCTGTTCACAAATAAGTCATTGTCACAGCTTGAGAAGAAGCACTTTCGTCGTTGGCTGCAACATCAATACAACCACCCCTATAGAGAGCCTATTGATCTCCGAGTGAGCCCATGAGCAGCCTTTGTGGACCTCAACTCACAACGAACAGACCCCCGCGATGAAGTCGACATCTCGTTTTGAGCTATTGGTTCTTCTGACGCAGACCCGAGACTGAGCTGTGGCTCACCCGAGACGCAAATACGCTTGACACACATCGTTTGACACAAAACGACATGACGTAGAGCAGTGTTGGATCTTGAATTTGAAAGGCACCTATACTCTCATTCAAAGTTGTACTCTCATTCAAAGGTGTACTCTCATTCAAAGGTGTACTCTCATTCAAAGGTGTACTCTCGTTCAAAGGTGTACTCTCGTTCAAAGGTGTACTCTCATTCAAAGGTGTAATCTCATTCAAAGGTGTAATCTCATTCAAAGGTGTCGTGCTGCGGGTTTGTGCAAGCTGCAGCGGGGGCCAACGCCAGGTCTGTGTGTGAAAGTACCGGCACAGGATTCAGGGCCTGGCAAATAACGCGCAACTCCGGCTTCCCACCAAGACTATGTACATAGGCTGTAACATATGTCTAGTCCTGCTGATTGCCGTTGTCGTTGGCATAGCGTGTTCACTCCTCCCGTGATCCTCTTCACGGCCCGCTGTCCTTGTAATCTATTTCCTGAAAGTCGCAACTGAGCTGTCCGTTACCATGTTGAGATACCACAAAACTTCATCGCATTTTCCCACTTTGCCCTAGTGCAACCACTCACACCAGCTTTGCCTTCCTTCTCAGTTGAAATGCGCCCGTAAAATCCGTAGGCTTTGCCATGTAAAGCCATCACACAATACTGGAGCAATCTGTGGTCTATGGAACACAGGCGTAAGTATAAGAGTCTTCAGTGATACTCTAGTCTGGCAACGCAGCCGCCACGGTATCTTATCATGCAGAATGAAAGGCTGTCCCTAGGTCGCAAGTGGCAAACGCTATTCCCGCTCTCCAAAACTGACATTAGTTCTCTCAAGCCGCCACCCGACCGATCGAACCGATTTCATTTTCACCATTTTCACCCGCTTAATCAGATCAGGTACGCCAAAAACCCCGTTAATGTGTTTGATCAACTCCTTTGGGACCTTGAACTGGGCCTCGGGAGTTCACTTATTCTGTGGTGAGCAGAACTTAGCGCTGCAAACCCTCCGGCCCAGTCCATCAACGTCTGATCTTTCGGACTTGTAGATGAGTCGCTGAAGCCAAATTTTGGACTTGGCCCTTTGCTGATGTGAAGGACCACGAGGGCGAATCCTGGAAGTCCACATCACGGAGACCGAATGAACTCCTCCTCAAGTCGGAGACGTGCTGACTTCAAAGCAGAAGATAAACGGCAGCCGTCGAAACCATTGCGATGTAAGTCCATGTCGCCCGGCCCATCGAGGCGCTCGCACCACTTTGATCGTGGCCAGTTGGGCTGCCATCAGCATTGTGGCCATTGCCATCCACGCCCTGGCCATTGCGTATCATGTCTCGACTCTGGTTGAAGCAGGGTGCCCATTCCTTCCACGCATCCAAGAAGAGCTCGAGACCTTGCTGCATGGGGCTGATCTCGGTCTGACTTGCCTTGCGGACCGAAGGATCTGCATTGAAATCCTCTCCGTGCACAGCTCCGGCATAAACAAGGCCGAAAACGTCATTGTCCTGCGGAACTTGGTTGCACTTGGGCACGGTTTGCACGACTTTCCTGCGAGACGACTCCGTCTCCTCGCTTGCAACGGAGAAGGCTCTCCACGGATCGAACTCTCCGTTGGTGAAAAGCACGTTGCTGGCTTTCATGTTCCACCCTCCAAGGCCCAGGAGGTTTGCATTGTTGATATGCTCCGGAATGTCCGACGTTGGCCAGTTAGTGAAGGTCTGTTGTCTGTAATCAATGTCCTTGATGGCCGTCACGTTGCAGAGTTGGCTAACGGCGGCGACGTCGGGACTCGATCCCTGAAATATGCCAAACTCGGAGACGACTTGCCAAGCCCAGCTCTTTTCGTCGACCATAGAGTCGTTGCTAGACGTTGAGTTATCACCCAAAGCCTTCTTGGCCTCAAAGACGCCATACATCCAAGCTGAGAAAGCATACCGGCCACCGTCCGACCCATGCGAGGCAGCTATGCCGTCGTCGGGAGGATCTTGGCCTCCTTGATTGAAGAAGACGGCTTTGAAATAATCCTCTGCGCTGTTGTTTCTGTTGTCAGCCCGCTGCAGCGTTTTGACGTCAAAGGCCTCCATGCGATCGCATATCTGCTGCGTCGTCTGCTGCGGCCCACGGGTTTGGAAGCCATCGCCAAGCAAGAGCGCGTCTAGCAGATCTCGCGCTGCTTCGAAGTTGGAAGAATACACCGTATCCAAGCTCTGTTGAGCGGGTTGCACACTTGTCGCGACGAAGATCTTGCCTTTGACTGTGTCGACTTCGTCTGCAGGGCCGGAAGCCATTGTCTCATCAAAGTACTTCACAGCCGCCTTGATGTCGTTGGTACAATTCTGTGGCATGCTTCGCAGAGCAGGATTAAAGTAGAGGGATCCGTCCTCCTGAATCTGCACGGGCGCACTAGAAGCGTACGACGCGTAAATGATCTCGGGGTATTTGAGCCTCATCCATGCCGCCCGACTACCAGGATAAGAACCGCCGACAAAGATCCACGGAGCGTGATACGGCCCAAGGCCAGATGTATTTTGCACCGCACTGTTGCTGCGGAGCTCGGTCTTGTTGAAGTTGTTTGCAAAATATGCCACGTCCCTGAGGGCCTGTTCCACCGTCAGGTATTTGTAGCCAGAGACGCCTTGCTCTGGAAGACCTGATTCGTCGTTGATTAAGACTGGCCGGCTCGATCCGTAGTAGCGATGCTCCCACGCGATGACGAGGCCGCCCAGCTTCGATGCCATCTGCATCACGAGGGTTTCGCCGTTTGCTTCCGCAAGGTCGGAGGCCACTGCCTCGGGACTAATGCCCGACTCTCCATAGTCGAAAAGTATCACAGGTCCCCCAGGTCTATAGTAGGTGTCATTGACGAAATATTTGTTGTCAAACGAGTCCTTGTTGGAAGGATCAAAGTGGTCCACGGGCATGGTGAAGTTGTATTCTGGTACTTGGCTGATTGTGTCCTCGATTCTTTTGTGCCGAAATCTGCCCAAAGCCGGTGTCGGCGAGCGGACTGGCTGGACCGCAGAGGCAATCGATGCCCAACCCACGGAGGCTGTCAACCAGTGTGGCTTCATATTTTGTTATAGTGACGCTCTCGACCCGAGGAGCACGATCAAAGCCCCCCGCGCAATGCACAGACTGGGCGACGTGCTCGTCGCTTTATAGCAAGATGAATGGCATCCCTTAAACTCCGTTGGACTGTGTCGCTCGGCTCCTTCGTCTTGAGGGAGCTTTATCCATCTGGCGTATGACCAGGGGTAGCAAGCGACACGGTCACATTGGCCCCAGCCCCGTGCCTTTGTTCCCCAAAGGGGACATGAGCCCGGTCCTGGAGCGGATTTCGACGAATTAGACTTCACGGCGCGACTGCTCGCTGACATCAGAGGCCGTGTCGGGCTATGAGCCATTATTCCACGGAGCCATCCGCCTTGCGTCGGCGGAGAAGGCGCACGCCCGTCGATGCCACCCAATCAAAGGGCATCGACTCAGCTTACTGCCTGCAGCATACACTCTATCTAGTAGATGAGGCTAACAACGGACTCGATGACAGGATCTTGGGGGCCAAAGTTGACTTCGTAACGCGTAACGTCGCGTCGCCTCTTAGAAGGTCCGATGCAATGCGGCCTCGTCTTTGTCCACTTGTAGCCGATGGTCGGTGCGTACAATGCAGCATGTTGCGGCAAACAGAGGTTTGTAATACCGGTGCTAATAATAATGTACTCTCTCTCTCTCTCTCCTTTTTTTCGGGTAAGAAACGGAGGAAAATGCGCCCGCCGCGCCGAGCCCAGTGACATGGTCCAGATGCCACCGTCTACCGTCACGCATTATTGGATCAGATGGCGCGTCATCGCAGCTCGTCGCTTCCATGACTGTGGAAGCAGCGACGCCAATTTACGTACAACAATTCTAATTGCTCGCCTTATTTGCCAAGGTGAGACATCCGAGTGACGTTTGTTCTTACCGGCCCGACAACCGCCTTGGCAGCGTTTGCGGGCTCTTCAATTCTGTCACACATTGAAGTGACACGATTCCTGGCTTCGCAGATCTCAACATCATCACAGTCAGGCTCAAGCAAATGTCGAGCCCACGACAACTGAGGCAATAAGTCAAGCGGAACTGTTTGGCTGGCGCCACGTTACCTAACGGCCGCGCTCCATGTATTGTCATACCGATGGAGGCCCCCAATGAACAACACAGCAAATATGTCTGCGGTGCGGAGACGTATAGCGGGTGACATGTTGGTTCATGCGATTACGTAGCAGCTATCGCGATTAGCATCAAGATGCAATGCCACGCCCTCCACAATGGTACCCGCGTATAATGCCCTCGGGCATCTATAACATGTGGGCGTACGTCTACGTGAGCATCTAGATGCTCAATAGAAACATTACTTTCTTATATTTGTTTTTCGTCCACAGCTTTCACATACGACCATAGCCGCTGGGCAACTCGGGATCCCGTCCGATCTCCCAGGAGAATCTAGCGAGCGCTGGATTAGTAGTTGGGTCGGTGACGACCAGCGAATACCCGGTGTTGTATGTCTCTTTTTATTTTTTGTTTTTCTCCCGGTCACTCCACATTAGGACTGGATTTTTCTGAAGCAGAAGCCACTGACGCCCAATGAGGGTGTTGACGTCAAGTGTCGACAGCTGCCCAGTATCGCGTGCTGGGCATTTAAAGACATCTGAGAAACTGCGGTGCGCATCGTTTTTTCATTGAGGCTAGCACTGGCAGACCATGCAGATACACAGCACGATTGCCAGTCATCACCAGTTGAGTGTCCGTCGAGGACAGCTTGTGGAATACATCTGCACTCCCAGGGGCATATTTGGTACAGTCTCGAGTGCTCCAATGCATTGCAATGTACAATTGACAGAAAAAGTATAGGCAGTGCCGTCGTGTTCGCGGACAAGTCATCACGGAAGTCATCTTAATGGGTATAATGCACGCGCGTCTCCATCGCCTGCAACTTGACCAGTGCTCCAATGGGAATCGAAATATACATATGCGTAGAATCATGTAGGTCATCACCACCAGTCCGTCCCTGTCTCGCAACCGCCTGTGACTGACTCTAGACCACGTCGTCCTCCAGGGGACTCGGGCCCTTCACCTCGCCGATTTTGCCATCCCACCACTTAATCTCCTGCTCCACGTATTTGCGATTCTCCATCCACTGGTTGAATTTGGCGGGGTGCGTGTTTTTCACTTCCATAATCGCATGGTCCGTTTGAGTTTGGTTTTCAGGTTTTGACGTGATATCATTGCGCACGCTCCATCCGAGATTCCGCTTCTGGAAGTCCTGCGATAACATGAAGGCGTGGAGCAGCTTCGCGCCCGCGGGTCGGGGTGAACCCTTCAAAATGGCTGCCCTCTGAGCCCAGCTGACAAAGTCGTGGTCGCGAGGGAATTTCGAGCTGATGTTATCCATGGGGAAGAATCCCGCAGAGGTGGTAAATGAGGCAGCGGCTGTGCTGTTATCCCGGCCTATCAAGGCCAGAGGCGTGGCCGTTCCGCGAACCCACGTGACGTTTTGCGCCTTCAGGTCCTCGACCCATTTGTTCTTTTCTTCTTCGGTCTTGCCTTGAAAGCTGTGTCGCGAAATGTCAGGATATCGGTGAAGGATATTGACTGGGTGGGAGACTTACATGAGATCAAAGGCGTACAAGACGGCATCATCGTCGTTGGGGTACGTCAAGACCAGCTTGTTTTTGAACTTTGGGTCGAGAAAGTCTTTGAAGTCCTGAGGCGGGGGAGTCTCGCCCAATTTCTTCGTATTCGCCATGTTGGACCAGGAGAAGATCTCAATGCCGTAGTACATGCCCGATGGGTCTTTCAGATCCGGGTAGATCTTGTCGAAGCCCAACGGTTTGTATGGCAACAGGATACTTTTGTTGGCCCATCGCGGATAATCGTGCACAGTTTGGAGCATGACGCTGTCGACCGTGATCTTCTCCTTGTTCTGAATCATTCCGTCGACTTTGGCGTTCAGGTACTTGGACAAATCGACAGTCACCTCCAAGCCCCCCGCGTTGGGGAATTTTTCATTGAATTCATTCTTGACTGTGTCCTGCTGGTTTTTCTCATCTCCTCCATGCCAGAGGACGATGGGGACTTTCACTTTCTCAAACTCCTTTTGAGCGTCCTGATATAGCTCTTCTAGGCTCTTCTGCTCGACGGCGACGCTCTCCTGGGCCTCGTGACGACATCGAGAGGATTTATTGGAAGGCGCGGCCAGGGTCTGCCCGACGAGTAGAGCGGCAGCGACAAAGGCGTGAATCATGATGAGATGGAAATTACAGGAAAATGACTCAAGGTAAAGACTGGATGAATGAGCGACGGAGTGCGTTTGATCAGCCTCAAGTCGCTGGAGAAGGGGGAGCAGGATGACATGGCGATTTATATCAACGACTCAGAGGTTACGACCGGAATCAGTGACGCAGGAACTCCGGTCCTATCCATGTCCACGTGGGCTGCAACTGAGGCGCAAGAGCCTCTCGCATACAAGTCTGACGCGTAGGCAAAGCTGGGACACTCGGGGAAAGTCTGCTTTGCTTTCCGAAGCAATAGAGTAAGCGTCAGTACCGAGCAATCATCCTGCGTCAAGTCCAAGGAAATGGTCACCCGGCCATGTTGAGGCGCATGAAAGTTGGCAGGGAGGCAACAATGCAGCGCCAAACCCCACCAGCTACGTATGACTTGCGCAGGTACTCCGTCGATTTCTTCAAAACGTCACTGTCACGCATATTCGGCTTGAGTGGGGGAGGCAACGAATCGCAGACGTACAGCTAGAGTATGCTCATAATGCCGTCATGTTGAACCTCAAGCTCCTGATCAGCTGCTTCGTCCGCCGGGACCAGGACAGAGCTATTTGGTTGATGAGCCACGAAAAGACGAATGTCGAAACACGCCAGTAGCCATGCAATTGCGCCACGCAACCGATCGGCCGCGATCGTCTGACCTATTTTCCGAGCCACTCATCGTCCTGAGCATTACGTGTATCGACGGACAAGGGTATACCGGGAACGCCTTGCTTGTCCAGAGTAACCTACTCAGAAGTCCCGCACACAGGCACGGTACCATTATGGAAATAGTCTGGAAGTGTGGGAGCGGACCGGGGAGTGGGCACAGACCCAGAGAATCGAAATGAAGGGGGTATTCGCGAAGGGGCAGTGGAAAGGATAGCACGTGTCGTTGTCGTAACTTGCATGAACTCGTTACGTTCCAAGTCCTCGGGGCCGGAAACCCGTTCCGCACCTGCGAAAGAGTGGGGCGCATTTGCGATTCCTATCAAGTGCCGAGACAGACCAGACACTTTCGCGGAGTATTAGATGGCCGGCAGAAAATCAATGATCACTGTGCGGCAGAGTCGGGAAACTATTTGCAGATCAAACTCGTTCCATCAAGCTATGCCCACGGGTCGTCGATGTTGCGTATTTTAGACGTCATTGATGTGCTATCGTGCTGGCTGAAACCCTCGTTTGCCACCACGAGAGCCGAATATGCGAGGACAGCAGAGCAGCGCAGTCGACTTGTCCCGTCGGTCGGGCGCATTGCCTCGGAATGAAAAGCCAACCAAAGAAGTGGATGGATAAAAGGGGGAAAATAGAAATTTCAATTTGTTTTCATTTTTTTTTTTTTTTTTTTTTTTTGGGAAATTTCAAGGTCCCTTACACTCCGCCCTCCTTCCCCGTTCTGAAGCTCACACCCGAGTACGAGGAATAAGAGCAACGGCGACAATATTCAGAGGGAGCAGAGCGGCGCACAAGAAAGAAGACAAAAATACCAAAGTCTCACACACCCTAGCAAGACTTTAATGACCCGTTGACGATGTACGGTAGTATGCTGCAACGGTATTTTGGGTTAGGTGACCACCTGCATGAGCCCCCGCCTCACGTGCTGTTTTTCAACTTTAAGACAGGAAGGAAGGACGCAAATGACGGTTGCAAATGGCGAATGATGCTGAACCCGAGGAAGGAGCAAACAAGGTACATTTTGTCGAGAAAGATGCAGCTCACAACATTGCCGTCGGCAGATGCCATGGAGGCGTGATTTCTCAATCGCACGTCGCATGCGCTCTGTTCGTCCCACCTTGAACAAGTTTTTCCTCTCCCCTTTCTTCACCTCGAATGCGTAGCACCGTGCTCCTGTCCCGTCTCGCAGCTCGGAACTGTCCTGATTGAGGTAATTAAGCCGGCGCGTCGGGGTTGAGGGCAGAGAAAAGAGCGGGGTTCGGCTGAAGCTAGCTCAGAATAGCTTCGTAGTGGCGTCGCAATGGAACTTTCAGAGACGAGCAAGTGCCGAGGCTGAGAGGACTCGAGCGGAGTTGTGGAACCATACACGGGGAGAGGAGCGAGGCGGCAGCTTCTACACCTTTTCTCCTAGCTTGATGTTGGCCCGTGCAGTTGCAGACATATATGTCTTCTTCATCTCCTCCGTTGGACTGAAAAGGGCGCAAAATCCACCAGTTTTCTGTGGTTCGTCTTCAGCATGTCGTACAACTCCCCCGCCGAGGTCGACAAGGTAACGCATAGCCTTTGCTCCATCTTCCCTACACCTTCAATACGCATGCTGTTTCGCTGACAGATGGCTAGACCCTCGATATCGTCTCCCGGACCTTCGCATCCAACAAGACCAAGCCGCTCGAATGGCGCATCAAACAGCTCCGCAAGACGTGGTGGATGTTTCAAGACAACAACGACCGAATCGTGCAGGCTCTCAAGGCCGATCTCAACAAGCACCGCCAGGAAAGCCTGCCCGTCGACGTTGTCGGCATTCAATCCGCCTGTCTCGAAGCCCTCGCTCACATCAAGACCTGGACCAAGAACGACCGCCCTGACAGCTTCGAACCCTTTAACTTCGTTGGCGGGGCGCGCATTCGCAAAGAACCAAAGGGCGTGGCCCTCATCATCTCCGCCTGGAACTACCCATTCATGGAGCTATTTGAGCCCATGATCAGCGCCATAGCTGCCGGATGCGCCGTCGTCCTCAAGCCCAGTGAGCTGGCGCCAGCCTCGGAGCGCCTCATTGCTGAGATTGTCCCCAAGTATCTCGATCAGGAGGCCATTCGCGTCGTGACCGCCAGTCCTAAGGACATGGACTACTTATTGGACAGGAAGTGGAATCACATCTTCTTCACGGGCTCCACGGCCATTGGCAGGATCGTCTACGCAAAGGCCGCCGCTCAGCTGGCCACTGTGACGCTGGAGTTGGGCGGTCGTGCTCCTGCCATTGTCACTCCATCTGCCGACATCGACTTGGCAGCCAAGAGGATCGCAAACGTCAAGGTTATGAACGCCGGACAGGTACGGTCGTTTGTCCTGTCTTCCTAGCATGAATCATAACCATGACGTCTTAGCCGCTAACACAAATATCAAAAAGATATGCGTCGGTGTTAACCACGTGTTTGTCGATCCGTCTATTAAGCAGAAATTCCTGTCCGCCCTGACCAAGTACTTTGACGAATTTCGCTCCGGCCAGGGCAAGGAGCCCGCCTACGCCACTCACATCGTTAACGACCGCCACTTCAAGCGCATCGACAACCTCCTGCAAAACTCACACGGCAAGATCGTCTACGGCGGCGAACGCAACCCCGAAAGTCGCTACTTCGCGCCCACCGTCGTCGACGGCGTCACCACCTCCGACTCCCTCCTCTCCGAGGAGCTGTTCGCGCCTATCTTGCCCATCCTCGATGCCACCCTCGACGACGCCATCTCCTACACCGTCAAGCACGACCATCCTCTTGCCATTTACGGCTTCACCAAGTCCCGCGCCGAGCAGGAAAAGATTCTTGGCACCACCATCTCCGGCGGCGTCACCTTCAATGATGCTATCCTGCACATGATCGTCAAGGACGCTCCGTTTGGCGGCGTGGGCGCCTCGGGTATGGGCGCCTACCACGGCTCACACGGCTTCAGAGAGTTCACGCACTATCGTACCGTCGTCAATGTACCGGGCTGGTTGGAGGCGATCCTCAAGCATCGCTATGCGCCTTACTCCGACAAGAAGGCGGACGCTATGATCAGGGCGACGGGCGCCAAGAAGAGCGTTCCCTTTGACAGGGACGGCAACGACGTTGGAGGCCTTTTCAGCGGCCTTTTGGCCAAGTCTCTTGTCGTTGTCTTTGTGGTTGCGTTAGTCAGATTGAAGGGCTGGTCCTTGTCGAATTTACTCCGTGCCGTGAGGAGGTAATGGCGAGTGGGTTTAGCCACGGGATCTTGATGACGAAAACATTCCCCTCCGTTTTACTTGACTTCTTCAGCTATCTCTCCGACATAATTTCACGACTTTTTGCGTCCTTATCACATGGTTCCTGTGAAGTTGCAAGCAGAGCAGCGAAATGCAAGGTGCAATGTTCATTATAGAAGTTCCTGCATAGCGATGCAGTGCCAACGCCCGGGTATCAAGGTGTGCCACGAAAATACATGACAGAAATGGAGTGACGCTGGACAAAAGAGATACATGCTGCGAAATGCTGCCCAGCTGCCGCGCGCTCACGACGCGACTGGTGTGTTTGCACCACTCATCTTGTTCTTCTTCCTCCTGTTCTTCGGCGTCGTAGCCGATTTAGGCGTCTTGGGGGCCTTCGGATCCTTTTTCGTATCGGCCTTTGTGTTGATGGCCGGCCCGTTCATAGTCCCAAGGACGGCTTCTGTCCCTTTTTTGGGCAGAGGCACTGCTTTTCTGCCCGTGGATGTCAGATGGAACTCGCCAGGCCGTCCGGTGATGGGATTCTCATCGAAATATTCTCCCCCGTGCTTCATATGGATCATGAAGGCCTCCTCGGCCGCCTTGTCCAGTGAAAGTGTGTCGTCTCGTTGCCCGGGGGCAACGTGTTGCTGCTGCGATTGCTTGTTTGCGTTGCTGTCGGCCATGGGCGTTCCATCTGCTGATCCCTGAGCCTTCCCTCGCGAGGGTGCAATGGCGGGCTGTTGCTCGTACACGTGGCCTGTGGAGGGACGCCATTTCCGCGCGCTCGCTGCCGCGGGTATTGCCTTTGCCAAGGCAGCCGAGACGGTCATCTAGCATTGTCAAGCTGTTAACACATTTGCACCACGGCTATGTTCTCGTCATTCCTGCAGTCATCCAGTGCCCATCGTTGCCCCGCATGACGGGAATAAAGAAAACGTACGAGTCTCGAGGCTAAGATGTCGGCTAGCTTTGGCGCCATGTAAATATTCTCGCCCACGACAAAGAAAGTGGCGTGGACAATAATGTCATCGTCTTCCTGGTACTGCTGCTTCCTTCGAGTCTGCTTGCGGATGACCCAGACGCCTGTGCCCATGCCGGGGCCCGTCTCGGCCGGTTCCTGACCGACGATGAACTCCAATCCGGACATGGTCTTGAGGCGACCCTCGAAAGCCTCTCGCGTTTGAATGTAGTGGTACATGGCCATGTTGTTCATGGCTTGGCTCATGATGACGGCGTTGTTGGAAGTGCGCTCGAAGAAGGGGGATTCGGCGAAGTAGAAGAGGATGGTGTTGGAGTGCAGACCGCCCATGCCGGCGAGGATCTGGGGGGATCGCCATTGGATCTCGTCCAGGGGCGGCTCGTTCGATGTGGCCATGCCGCGCGTGAAGGAGGCAAAGATGGGTGTCGAATTGGTTGAGATTGCGGTATTAGACGGTGAAGGGAGCGAAATTGTGGAGGGAGCTGCTGCATGCATGTATGAGCTTAGTGCTGCCTCATGCACCGAATTTGTCTGCTCGTGCCACTAGCAAACGGCAAGTGCCGCTACACTCCAGGGGGCGCTGCCCTGTGGATCGGTGGAGGTGAGTGTGTATGGTGGCGTGTACACACACACACACAAGACGAGACCATGGGAGTTGTAGGCCACGTGCAAAGCATCAATCAAATCAGAAATAACAGCATCTGCTCACCTTGCCCGTGTCGCAAGGTTCAACATATCAGCGTGAACAGAACATCACGACCAGGCACCTCATACGAAGCCATTTTCGGGCCTTCCTGATATTGGCTGACACTAACATGTCTTGCAGTCTAATACACGCAAGCCCGATGCTTTTGCATCGTCAATCACCATCAGAAAGCCACGAGCAATCTGAAGCCAGTCCGAGATAGCCTTGCAGCGACAATTGCTGTGGTCCCTGCCATCATGAAAACTCCCGCAAAAACTTTCAAGCCAGTCTGACCGCCTGATCCTTGAAGAATGACGCCGGCAATGGGTGAGGTGACTAGGCCGCCAAAGGCACCGGCGAGTTGGCTTACGCCATTTCGGTACCCGACTTCTTCAATACGCGATATTTTACCGACCAAGGCGCCCAGGAGTGCGATATAGGCACCGGAGAACAGACCAAATAGTACAGAGACGGGTGAGGAGCTCTGGCGACAGGCTTTTCCGACGCGGGGTGTGTCGGGACTTGACTGTGAGATTGGCGACTACGAGAAGGGCACAGATCATGAAAGCCGCTATGCGCATAGCCCACCCGTAGCCGACCGTATTCATGAGGTTGCTCAACATGATGGGGAATACAACACCACCCAGGCTCGACCCGGTAGCAAAAAGGCCGAAGGCTGTGCCGCGGCGTTTTCTGAACCAGCTACTGACGCATCCAATGACTGCTAAGAAGCTGGCAGAGACACCGACTGCACTGCAGATGCCTTGAGAGAGCATAAACTGATAGTACTGGGAAGAGAGCGACGCCATCATGAGCCCAAACACGTGTAGGAAGGACCCGGCCAGCAAGAGAAAGCGTGGACCGTACGTATCGAACAGTCTCCCCGTAAACGGCGCCAGAAATGACATGAGGAAAATTTGCATGGATGGAATCCACGCGATCTGGCTGGCCGAGTAATCTTTCAGCGGCCCAGTCTGATAATATTCTTGGAAAGTCCCAACGCCTGATCTGTAATCAGTCTTGACTTGGCAAAGGCTCCAGAATGTAAAAGATGGACTCACTGTTGATCCAGCCATAGGTGCAAAAAGAAACGCACCAGGCGCCCAACACCACGAGCCAGGCCTGCAGTCCGCCGTCGGGGAAGTCGTCATCTAGCTCTGGCTCGGCGAGATCGTCTTGGTGATCCGAGACGCCGCGTGAGACTCGACGGGACATTTGCGAGCCTGTTTCAGTGACTCCTTCAGCTTGTATCATCGCTGCTTCTGTGTCGGTCAACCTTTGCGTCCGCCGACTGGCCGCCGGGGACAGAGCCTGTAGCTCCGGATTCGCGCCGAGCGAGGCCGGACTGGCCTCTGACTTTTCAATAAACATGCTTCAAGAGACGAGGCAAGAGCAGGTGTATGAGGGCGTAGCCGTATAGTCGCGAACGAGATTGATGGACTAAAACCCTCGACTTGAACAGAAATTCCTTCCGTCCTCGCATGGTTGCATCCGGCCGGGGGGGGGAGAGATGTAATCATCTACACCGATCAAGGTGCAATCTCAACCGGAGCCAAAAAGGTGTGGGGTGAACTGGGGTGAAGTGGTCCGTATCGGACTCTCTTTTCCTCTTATTATTCAGCACAATGATTTGAAACATGCCGGATGCAACGCAATTCTGAATCATGTCCAGGTGAAGTTTTTGGCAATGTGCCGTGAACACATGCCGGGCGTGACTCAAATTGCGCTGTTCTGGCTGAGATGGCCACGTTGGGAACCATCTTGCAGACGCTGCCGGCTCTTGGTCATTCATTCCTAGTAATCGAAGTTGTAATGGTCACTCGGATAAGAACGACATGAACATTTCTGAGCGCGAAACTTGGAAGCTTGTTGCCGGAGCGAGACTGCACTTCGAACCACATGCAGTACAAACCGGCATATGCGCAGTTACGCCGCGATGTTTACTCGGTCGCTGGCACCCAGTAACCTCCAAAAAAAACAGCGTGCATACTACGTACTTAGTACTATGCCAACGATGCACGTTCACCGGACCTCGCTGTGCAAATTTTTCTTAGTTGAGGCAGGCGGCATGAGGATTTGAATCCCTGAATCAACTTCAACTGTGTCAGGCCTAGGCACCTCAACCAAAGTATGTTTGTAATAGAATAAATTTTCCTTTTCCTTGATGTACTCGCCGCTGATCAATTAGCCTCCCCTCGGCGCACCCAAGCTTGGCAACCTCCGCTCGGTCGCTCCTTCTTTAGAGCCCCCACTTGGCGCCACCAACTCCCAACGTCGCCTCATAGGTTTTGGCTCAGCGAGGGCCTCTCAACTGAAAAACAGAGGAAGCAATCCGCTCAAGAGCGGATCACGAACGTCCTGGCCCCTCACTCTGACACGCCGAGCAGTCATCATGGACCAAGAGGCACATCCCGTGGACGCCGGGCAGTCACCGGCCCTCAGTCTCCTCGAGCAAATCACCGCGCGTCTTGCTCAGTATGGTTCTAATGCCAAGAACAACATTTCCGAAGGCTTCAATAACATGACGCCGCAGTCATGGATCCGCATCATCATGATTGCCGGCGGATACATGCTTCTACGGCCCTATTTCCTCAAGTTCGTCACCAAGGGGGCCGTGGACAAGATGGACAAAGATGACCGCAAGGCCCGCGGCGAAGACGGCACCCTGCCCCATCCGGAACTCACACCCAATGAGTACCGCGGTATCAAGGACAAGCTGTATGCGGACGATGAAGGCGCGCAGGACGGCTCGGCTTGGGGACAGAAAGCTCGTGTGAGGCAGCGAAAGATGCTGAGGGAATTGTTGGAGGACGACGAAAGGCGAAGAGCGGCTCAGGATGAAGACGCGGACATTCAGGAATTTTTGGAGGATTAGGCCGTTGTTTGAGTGTTCTACGGCGTCTACGGCACCAGAATGACTTGCATGATGATTCGTATCAGGCGACATTCAGAAATAGACGGGCATGCACAACATGCGGCGCGGAAACTGCGGCGTGTTTGTTGTGGAAGCTGAGTTTTCGAGCCGCAGAAGTTCTCGGCTTTCGCATAGACAATGCGGCTATCATCAGTGCCTGATGTGCTGGTCTGGGCGGCCCAACATGGTAATTTGAGAGGTCGGGCTGTCTCGGGCTTTGTCCCGAATTCAGGGCCATGATCTGGCGCATAATGTTGATGCTTGGCGGTGAGTAGGTTGACAGATTGCGGCACAGCTCTCGACCATGGCAGCCAAGCACGTCACTCACCCTATTGTACCAGAGATGGTCAAGACACGAATGAAAAGGGGCAGGAAAAATAATAGTATTTTGTCCACAGCTATGCAAAGCAATGCTAGCAGAGGTTCAGAGCGTGATTGTCATAGGAACGATGTGAGCGTGCAGGAACACGACAATTTGGATATTTCGACATGAATGAAACGGGAGGCCGAGGTGGCGGCATCACATCTCCATCGGTCCAATGCATCTGCTGTTTGGGCACGGGCTAATCCGCATCCATCTCACTGACGCAGGCAGGGTATGGAGTCCTTCCACCATGCATGCAATTGCCGTCAATATGTTCTGGAAGTATCGGGGCAGTGTGGCCGAAAAGCTGCAAGGAGACAAGCAGCGGGGACTTTCCGTCGGTCTCGCCGCTTCACCCGCCTCTTGGCGTTCTGTATGTCTTGTGCAAGGGATCGATGAAAGCTCAGTAATATCCTCGCAGCCAGCAACTCGCCGATAACACCGACATCCAGCCATTCGGGCGTCATGACGTCCCTCCCCTGCCCTGCCCTGCCCTGCCCTGCCCTGCCTCGCCATGCCCCGCTGTCTGGCGCGCGCCGACCCTTGTTCTTGGCTTGAATTGCCCTGATCACGGACTGCAGCTGGCACCCTTCCCTCCCCGCATTCACCAGCTCAACATGTCATCGCCACTCAAGGTCGGCTGTGCTCCAGCGTGATCTTTTGCCCGTCTTGCTGAGACCAGTTCTCGCCATGTGCGACCGCCCGCCCGGCACACTCGTCTCCCCCATTGTTCTTTGTTTGTGGCAGCAGCTATCACCGCTGGTCGCCGCTTCAGAAACCGCTCACTGACTTGATCCTCGACTGCCATCCGTGCTCCGCTCGCTTTAATCTCGCTGCTGCGTCCTGTTCCCTGGCAGGCCAAATGTGCATATCGTCATCCTGCAGCTGGAGCCTCCACGCCATTCGTCGGTCGAACGCCCACTGATTGAACACTACCATTATCTCACCTACGTCAGTCCTTTCCCGGACACGCCTTTCAACACGTGGCAAGAACCACCTCGAGCGTACACAGACTGTTGCTGGATTGCCCGCCTCATCGAACCAGGCCCTGGGTCATGACAGCTGCCATGCCTACTACGAGGACGGCAAGCTAGAAAACGGTCGAAATGGGCGATCCGATTAACATTCAGAACATGCTCGAGACGGGCTACTACAACACGTCTCGAGCTAGGAGCACTGGCCCGTATGTTTCTTCTCATTTGTCTCATCAAAAAAACCTGAATACATCAATCACCTGACTCCTGTTATTTCAGCTGTGCTCCTCACAAATCTCCGCTGCCATCGGAACGTGTTCCTTCCAGAACATCATCTCTACCCGTCACTGTTCAAGGCGACATACCTAGAACTGTTTATCTGGCACCGGCGCCCTCTCCAAGGAAACCGCACCCACCATCACCCACAGTAGAAGATGAAGTTGAGTCACGGGCAAAAGAACATGATCCCTTCACGCATTCATCGAGCTCAGGCGACGAGCCTCCTTCCAAGGGCGAGGTGGACCAGTGTCCCATCATTATGGAAGTGCATGAGCACAACCCTGAGCGGCGTTTCGTCATCGTACCCGAATCAGCGAATGACCAAGAAGCCGCGACAAACGCAAATGATGTGCCTTCCCCGACCAGACGTGCCCATGACGATGCGCATCGGGATTACGTCGCGTCCAAAAAGCCTCTGAGACCTGAAGATGCTTATGACGGCAAAGATGCTGCGGACATTTCGCGGTACGGTCTGGATCGTCGCCAAAGCCAGCAGGGACTGTCACCTTTAGTCACAGACCTCAAGAATTATAGGCCTCACCCGGTCTCACGGAGCTCGTCGGCTGGCACGTACGCTGGTCCCGACTACTTCAGTCCACGCCAACCGCGTGGACAGAGAGGTCACCTGCTGTCGCCCGACATCGGTCCAAGGCTGCGAACAGGACGTGAAAAGGCCTCATGCGATACAGAGAAGCCTCTCGGGTCGTTGAGTCCACGATCATTGTCCCGATCGTCTCAAAAATCGCAGAGAAGTGATGGCGGCGCGACCCGTGATCGTCATGACAGAGATTCTGCACCCTTCTCCGCCAGGCCGTACTATGATGGCTCTGGACGCGTCCGCGTTCGCAGAAGAATGACCAACGATTCTGATGCTTCGTTCCGAGAGGAAATTATGCATTTGAACGATGAAACAAAGGTTGGTCACCGTGAACGCGAGCGCCAAGCTGAGATGACTCGAAAGGTCTCCCCTCGATCTTCTGGGCACTTTGGCCGATCTGCAGAGAATTCCGGTCGGACCATGCGCAGTCTTGAGGCTTCAACAGAGAAGACACGAGTTCTGCGCGAGCCGAAATCATCATCTCGACCGAGCGAGACAAACAGTGGCAGAATCGAAGAAAGCAGATCACCATCGTCATCGTCGCAGAATCGGGCATCCCCTATCGTGCCATTGGCACGGGCAGCCGCAGCCCAGCAGACGGTGTCTGAGGCGTCTAGGACCGCGTCAAGACATTCCGCAAAATCCATGCCTCAAATCGATGACGAGCCGTTCAAGGCTCAAGCGCCGCAGCTGCCTTATCCTGACGACGACCAGTTGTTTGAAATGGGGCTCGGAATACAGCACTCTAACTCAGAGGGAAGACATGCGAATCTCATGAGCCAGACTTCCGTCTGCATGCCGGAACCTCTACTGATCCCAAAGGGTATCCCCGATTGCCCTCCTAGCCCCTTCAATGGCACACCTGGCACGCCAGCAGCATCGACAACACCGCAGCCGTGGACACCGGGAACATTTGACCCATACAAAGACGCGTTTCCTGCGGAGAGACCCATTGGTGCGTATCGCCGATATTCGGAGAATCAGGCCAATGGTGGTGTCACGACGCTGCCGCAATGTCCACGACAACACCCCATTGCCGGTAGGATGGATTGGTTGACGCTACCGCACACAAGTTTCAACATTTGTTCAAGCTGCTACGAGGGCGTTTTCGCGAAGTCGCAGTATCGCACGCTTTTTAAGCCTATGCTGTGGCCCTCCGACGAACCCAAATCCTGCGACTTCGGCGTCTCACCCTGGTACAGGATTGCTTGGTTGCTCACTTGCAGAGACGACGTTCCTGATCTTCGTTTATTGAAGCAGGTCGCCAATGTGAACTCGGCTCCGAGCAGAGAAGCCTGCCCGGGACCGAAGCAGGCGGCACGCAACTGGATGACGGTTAGAGACTCATGTACAGGATTGCCTGTCGCCGATTTCGCTGTCTGTTACCAATGCGCGGCAACGGTGGAACTCTTACTTCCAAATTTGCGAGGCGTCTTTGAGCTCCTTGACTCTCGGCCGTGCCACCGGATTTGTGATCTCCACTTCACACCTGAAAGAAAGGAGTTTACTCTGTTCTTTGATGCTCTGGAAACCACATCTGAGCAAGCAAACATGGCTAGAGAGCCGCCGAACATGGACGATCTAGCGCAAAAATTGTGGTGTCTCACAGTGGGCACCAAGTGCCGCGAGGATACTCCTGTGATCGATGGCTACTGGCACACGATGCAGTTTCTTCGCGATTTCACTGTGTGCGGCAAATGCTTCGAGGAAGTCGTCAAGCCCGAACTCATCGATGGCAGCTCTATAGCTCGGAACTTCTTCATGAAGCCGCAGAGACTGCGGTCTGCTACTTGCCAACTATATTCGGCCAGGATGAGAGACATATTCAGGAGATCCTGCCGTGAGAAAAACCATAAGTATCTGGAGGAGAAGGTGGCTCAGCGGCGCCGGAAAGAGAAAGATATCTACGAGCAGCTTGTAGAGCTGGAGAAATCTAGCGTCAGCAGCTCCTGGAAACAGGAAGAGGTTGACAAGCTCATAGACGAGTGGAAGCGATGGGAATAGTAAACGTGTTACTTTACTTGATCCCTATTCCTCGCAGCTTAGATGATGCAGCCAGCTTCACAAGGGCTGAAATTCGGCGAGGCGAGCATATAGCGCGTGGTACAATTTTATGGTAGTAAGGTGGCATATTGAATGCTACATTCGACACGGTATATTGAAGCAATGTCGCTGAACTTCACAATGCGTGCCCTGTTGCGGTACATTCATTGACTCTAGATACTAAAGCGACGCTAAGACGGTCTGGGCGAAATCGCAGTGGCCAGTGCCTGAACAATTGCACTGTGCATCTCCCACGGACTCGGGTGGAGTCCTTTCTCGCTTAACGTATCCTCAGGACTAGGGCCCGCCCACCAAAAAAAAATTGGGTTTTCGAAATCCATCGCGACGACGCCCATTTTTCCCGAACAGCACCACCACGCCCTTATCCGACGCACGATTCAACGCCGACCCGACGATACTAGGTAAGGCTCCCCCTCTTGATGATCCCGCTGTCTCAACTCTCTCGCCTACATTGATCTCAATCCGTATCTAACATTGAGTCCTTCTTGACAACAGGTTCGAGTCTCAACCACCACAATGGCTTCGCGACCTACCGTTACCATTATCGGCCAAAATGGTGCTCCCACTGGAGCTACCCATCCCATGCCCGCCGTCTTCACCAGTCCTATCCGACCCGACATCGTGCAGCGAGTGCACACTGGAATGGCCAAGAACAAGCGCCAGCCTTACGCTGTGAGCGAGAAGGCCGGTCATCAGACTTCCGCCGAGTCTTGGGGAACGGGTCAGTTGCGTCCCAGCTACGTTAAATTGTGAGGGGAGGGAAATGGTCATCGCAGTTCAATGGCTCGAAGAGTATTTGGGCAGGCGACCCGCATGGACTTATGCAAGATCGAGAATCGAGGGAAACTTGGGAACGCAAGATTGGACGCAGAACTAGAAGGCTGACAGGGAATTACAGGTCGTGCTGTTGCTCGAATTCCCCGTGTGTCTGGTGGTGGTACACACCGCGCTGGTCAGGCTGCTTTTGGTAACATGTGTCGATCCGGTCGCATGTTCGCCCCAACCAAGATCTGGCGCAAGTGGCACGTCAAGATTAACCAGGGCCAGAAGTGAGTTTTGGGCTTTGATCAACGCAGCAGTGCGCTAGGAGGCTAACGTATTTGACTACAGACGCTACGCTACTTGCTCTGCGCTGGCTGCCTCTGCCGCCGCTCCTCTTCTGCTGGCTCGTGGCCACGAGATCATGACGGTCGCCGAGGTTCCTCTGGTGCTCGACTCAGCCATCTTCGAATCGGCCGCCATTGCCAGGACCGCTTCTGCCCTAGGTCTTCTGAAAGCCGTCGGTGCCGGCCCCGACCTGGAGAAGGTCAAGAAGTCCAAGAAGCTACGAGCCGGCAAGGGCAAACTTCGAGGTCGCCGCCACCGCCAGCGCCGCGGTCCCCTGGTCGTCTATAACCCCGAAGTCGACGGCAAAGAGCTCGTCCTGGCCTTCCGCAACATCCCCGGCGTTGAGACCTCCCCAGTGACCGCTCTGAACCTCCTTCAACTTGCTCCTGGTGGCCACCTTGGCCGTTTCATTGTCTGGACGTCAGCGGCCTTCAAGGCCCTTGATGAGATCTACGGCTCCACAACCGAGGCCTCATCATACAAACGAGACTTCTTCCTGCCATCCAACGTTATCTCACAGGCCGACCTCACCCGTCTCATCAACTCTACTGAAATTCAGAGCTCGATCAACGCCCCCAAGGGCGAGGCCACAACTCGTCGTTCGGCCGTGCAGAAGAAGAACCCGCTACGCAACAAGCAGGTCATGCTTCGTCTGAACCCCTACGCCAAGGTGTTTGCCAAGGAGGCTCAGAAAAAGCAGGAAGTTCAGAAAAAGTAGTGGCTTGGTAGTGGGTGATGCTGTCCTACTGGGTGTGCAGTACGACGGCCTAGGAAAACGACGATGTAGTGATGGAGGTATGCACAAAGGATGTTTTTTCGGGATGGACTCTGTCATGTCTTCACCAAGACATATAGGCCTCCTTAGCTCAGCTAGTCAATTAAAGCGCGATGCTTGACTGCGTCGCATGACTCGATAACGAAGTGATAAGTCCTCCAATGCTCATGGACGCGAGTCTGCCCCCTGAATGTGAGCCCAATTCGTCCGTCACCTGGGCACAGAAAACCCGCCATCTTGGCAAATCAAATTCGATTTGACCTCTACAAACTCACTGCCGGCCATTGCACATGTCAACGACACAAGGTCTGCTATGGCGATGCGTCCTCCCCCTTAGGTTCATACACAAAGCCCAGCTCCTCTAACGTCGTGGCCGTGCCGCCACGCCTCTCAAACTCCATCTTCGCATCGGCAATCACGCCCCTAAGCCAGAACTGCTCGTCACCCCATCTCGGCGGCTCCTTGCCTACGCGTGGCACCGCCCTCCCCACCCATTCATGCATCTCATTCATGTAAGCGCCGTCTGCGAGCGGCGGAAACTCATGCAGCCTATCGCCCGCGGCGTCCTCAGCATGCCTGTTCCACCTACGCATGTCCTCGGTCGACGGCAGCGCAAGGTGGTTCGCCCACACGGCTGCCACGACGGCCGCCTGCGTCTCCGCAAACGGGAATGGGACAACGCGCATGTTCAGCGCGATGAATGCCAGCGTGGGGTGCTCTAAGTCGAAGATATGCTTGTATAAGCCGTGTATGCATGTTCCTGTGGTGAGGAGGTATTGGCTCGGCAGGAACGGCAGGCTATAGCGGAAGCCGGTGCAGAAGACGATGGCGTCCACGTCTATCTCGGTCGAGCCGTCTTTGAAGCGTACGCCGCGACTCTGTGGCAGGAAGGCGATAATCTCGTCGACTTGGCGGCAGCCGGTGTGGGCGAGCTTATCTGGTGGGGTGGGGTGGCGGACGGATAGCAAGGTACGGTGTTTGGAGTGGCGGTTGATCTGGGCGGCAATGTCGAGGCCAGAGGGTCCGTTGCCGACGACAATAGTCTTCTTGCTGTGGAATGACGTGGGTGAGTGGTAGTTGCGGGAGTGAATGATGATGGAGGGGTGAGCGGCATGGAAGGCAGCTATATTGGAGATCTCGGGCACGAAGGGCGTGGAGTAGTGCCCGTTGGCGACGATGACGGCGTCGAAGGTCAAGGAGGTGAGGACGTTGTCGACGGTCGAGCAGGCTTGGATGTGCCATCGGGAGTTGGAGCGCTGAACGTGCGTGACTTGGGTACAGAAGCGGATGAGATGGCGGATGTCACGCGCGTAGGTGACAATGTGGCGCTGGATATCAAGACGGCTGGGAAAGACGTGCGATTCGTCGGGGAAGGCCTCATCGGAGAAGCACATGAGGGATTTGGGGATATTGGCATGCAGGTCGTCGTACATGGGGGAGGGGAAGGCGGGGGGGCCGTTTGGGTCGAGACACACGGGCGAGTCGGGAGGATAGAACGGACTCGTTTGCGGGATGGGATTCGAAGCTGGTACGGCGAAGCGGTAATTCCATACTCCGCCTACTTCGGCTTGCTGCTCGAAGATAACGACCTCGTC
The DNA here is from genome assembly GCA_030787035.1 of Aschersonia sp. MBC 877. Lineage (NCBI taxonomy): Eukaryota > Fungi > Ascomycota > Sordariomycetes > Hypocreales > Clavicipitaceae > Aschersonia > Aschersonia sp. MBC 877. The sequence continues at coordinate 4,098 of JARJUA010000341.1, read as the reverse complement.
GAAGACGGCCCGGCCTTGGAGACACTTGGCGGCGGCGAGGCCACTGGGGCCGGCTCCGATGATGGCGATGCGCTGGACGTTGAAGGTCGGCGAACTCATCGAAGAGGTGTGGTGGCGCCGTCGTGTGAGAGATGGGAGGGATGATGGTCGAGGACGAGAGGAGTCTTGGACTTGCCCAGAGTCCTACCCAGAGGAGATATGAATAAAGTAAGATTGAGGTGGCATTGTCGGTGCTGGTGTCGCTGGCATCATCTCCCGCGGTGCAGCACGATGCATGACGAAATGGATCCGCGCTGCGCTGGTTGATAAAAGTCCATCGAAAAGAAGCTGTTCCGTGCGTTACATGGCTGATGCTGTGGGCTGGTTGGACGTTTCAAGTCGTAGCATCCAGCCAATCGATCACTGAGAGTCTCGGCGATCATGTGTTAGTGTAGAGTAAAGTATGAAATAAGAACTGCCACAACTAACGAGATGAAGCGCCACGGACGAACCCCACAGACCCAACGGCTCCTCTTACCAAAACGCGCCAGCCGCTGCTCCTGCTGAATATCTCCCGGAGGTTGCATTCCTGCAAAGCTGCTTGACACTTGAATAAACATGATTTGTGTCGTTCAAAAGGAAGATGGTGAGTTTCCACGGTGTTCATGGCATCAGAGCACCTTGGGTGCAATCTTCCTGTGAGAAGCTTCATCGATCCTCAGCCGTGTTTTCAAGGGTGGAGTCTCTTTGTCGGCCAGCCATGTTTGACAGATGGGGCGTCTGGCTGGCTGGCTGGCAGATGGCAGCTGTTCGTGGACGGACCTCGCACCTGGCCGGGCGTTCCTTCCCAACAACGTGCATCGAGTTGAACACGGATAGCTTTCACAACCATCAATCTGACTCTCAAAAGCTGCAAAATCTTGCTTTTGGACCATGCCATCACGCTCGATACATCTGATGCATGCTCATCCGTCGCGCATGCTGTTGTTCTGCGCTTTTGGTCGCTAATGTCGGTAATGGCTGAGCGACCGCCATCAGACACGCTTCGCGACGTCGCGCCCACGGCCATCGCGCAGCTCAATCCCGACATCGCCGATGGCGCCTCGCGAGTCGTCGATGGCGTGGTAACCATCACCTGGCCCTACAGTACTGTGACGAGATCTATCGCTTTCGTGTTGGCAGAACACGATGTTTTGCTTCGGCGCAATCGCGGACAGCTCCGCATCGAGTTCCATGGAGCGGCAGGCCAGGCTGTCGCCAGCGCCAATGTGTGCGGTGGCGATGAGATCAAATTGAGTCTTCATGGCGCGCAATGGGCGGTCAATGATGCGAAAGCTGGCTTACCAGGTGGCTCATTCGAGTGGCAGCTGAAGTTCTCTCGGCTCTTGCTTTTGTCCGTTCGAAGGGCTGGGACTGAAAAGGAGGAGCTTCTCGATATTCAAGCTTCAGAGGATGAGCAACAAGAGCTTTTGAAAACACCTTCGAGTCCACGTGCGACACCTCCCCCGGCTTCTGTAGGAACGGAAAACGTGACGGTGAACATGACACCCATATCCCAGCCTCCCAACTCGACTCTACTTTCGTCGAAGCGCCTTGCCTCCAGCACTTTCGATCAAGAAGAATATGCATCACCGGCGTTTATCAAGAGGGCTCGAGTCTCGTATGGCTCCTTGTTTGAGGGGGGCCTGGATATGTTCGACGTCGAGCAAAAGGGCCAAAACAAGAACAAACGACGATCGCTATTTGGTGCCGATAACACCGTTTGGACATATCGTAGCAGATCACCAAGCGAGACGGGCGAGGCGCCCAAGCCCTCGGGACCATCAGACCCCTCGGACGATTCAGGTAGCAACGTAATAGGCACGGCCGTTCCCGACGCGATAGCGCCGGCATCACAAAGGTCTACCATGGTCGACGAAGCTTGTCAAACACAAGAAACCCAATTCAGCTTGTCAATGAGTTCGCATGATGTGGTAACTTCGCATCACACCCCAAGCGATGTTGCCGAACCACTAGGAAGGGACATGAAGGAGACCTCTCCTTCAAGGATGTTATTTGAGCAAATGCAAGGACTGCAAGCATTGCACGAAGGCGCGGCTGAGCTGCTGTCCTTGAATTTCGCACCTAATCTTGGCAATCACGATTTTAGCCTGGGCATTCCCGCTGATCAGCTACATGGCGACCACAACACCCCCATTGGAAGTCCACCAGTGGCTAACTTGGAGAGCTCAATGGCTCCAGAACCTCAGGATCTCGCAGCGCCAAATTACGATGGCATTGAAATGAGCGGGCATATGTATCCAGAGCCGGGACTGCCTCACGAGCAGAATAGTCATTTCAATCACGACATGCTCGAGCCGCATCTTGACCCGTCTTTTCCCACTTCAAGACAGAGCACGTCGTGGCAAACGTACAACGGCTCAGTGTACCCTTCAGTCCCCGAACAGTCCAAGGCTACTTCAGTTACAGATAATTCATCCGCACGATTTGACAGAGTCAGCTCAGAGCAAGCCAGTTCCAGACCCCAAACCCAATCGCGGCGAAATTCAAACCACCTCGAGTTATGCAGCAGCAGTAGGCGAGTTTCGATTGAAGACGTAAAATCAGTCTCCCCAGATGCTGAAGAAACAAAAGGCTTAGAGGACGATGGCGGACGCCATTCAACAGGCAACCGGGACCAGCCAACAAACTACAACGTTGTTGACGATAACGACGCCTCTGAATCATACTCAGAGGATGGCGAATCTGATGCCGAAGCTGCCCATATCGGAAGAAAAACACGTTTTGGCGCTGATGAGTATGAAGCTGGATCGAATGAGATTGAGTCAGAAGGAGAGAATATGGAATATGACAGCGTGGGTCAGAAAGGCGAATTCGGTGATGAAGATGATGAGCTAGAAGGCAGGATTGAGGACGCTCATCTGGATGAAACCGGTGAGGAAAGCGGAGACAGAGGGCAAGCAGCGCTCTACAGACCAAGAGCCCATCAATTTGCCGGAAACATGGCCGATTCTTTCATCGGATCTGTAGAAGATGAATCGATGGATGCAGAGTACGATGAAGAAGGGTACGAGGTCGAGACATATGAGGGGGAAGTGGAGGACGCAGAAAACGAAGAAAGCGACTCAGAAGACTCAGAAGGAGAAGAGTACGATACGGAGGAAAACGATCAAGAGGTTTACGACGACGAAGAGGACGAAGGTGACGAAGGTGACGAAGAACAGGAGCAGGACGAGGATGTGCCCACGACAGCGTCAAGAGGCCCCTCAGAGCCTGTATTCATCAGTCTTCTTTCTGATTCGGAAGACGAAGGGCAAGATCCCGGAGAAGCTGCTGAAGATCGAAGCGAAGCCGAAGAACCGGCTCAAAATGCCACGACCGAAGAGCCGCCCACAGGGACAACGGTGCCAACTAGGCCTGAAGCAGTCGCAGGGACTCTTAATGAGGAACGGGAAAGCAGCCCGGTCGAAGAGCACACCGAGTCTGAGGTAGCTGGCAACATTGAGCAGCCAGGTGCTCCTTTAGAAGTAAACGAAGCTGCAGAGGGCGAGGTATTGAAGCCGGCGGTAGAGTCTGTCAATGGTCACGGCGAGGAAGGTGTTCTTGAGGTAGCTGAGAAGCAAGATGTCAACAAATCATCCTTGCTTCAAGAAGCACAAATTGCGGATGGTGCCGAGCCAGATGCGCAAGCTGCGTCAAGCAATCAAGACGATGCAATGCATGTGGACTCAGTCGCACAGACTGGACAGGAGAACCAGGGAATGGTCGTGGACAATGAATCAAACGAGACGGCTCAGAACATCATTGATGGAGGCGCTGACCGGCACACAGGGCTCGAGCGCGCTGTTGTCGACGCAACAGCCCCCGTGACAGCTGGCGAGGCCCCGGATGCAGGGGCGACAGCTGTCAGTAGTTTCGACGGGCAGAGCCCGATTCAAAGACAGCGAAAACAAACACCAATCCCTCGCTCAACTCCAGTCCAGCAAAGTCCGCCTCTAGCACCAAGCGTCCCTCAACCAATGCAAATTTCTGTGCCGAATACTGAGGACAACGAGTTACAAAACGAGTTCCAAATCGAAGAACACATCGAAGAACACATCGAAGAACAAATCGAAGAAC